>CAUYTI010129404.1:0-43657 GCA_963575145.1 Galago senegalensis
GCGCCCGCCACAACGCCCGGCTATTTTTTGGTTGCAGCCGTCATTGTTGTTTGGCGGGTCCGGGCTGGGGATTCGAACCCGCCACCTTAGGTGTACGTGGCTGGCGCCTTAGCCGGTTGAGCTATAGGCGCCGAGCCGGAACAAATACTTTAAAAAGGATTATTAAAAAGATTTGTTCTGTAAAATTTGGGTTCAGTAAAAAGGCCATACTCAAGGATCCAGAAGGCCATATGTGATCCCAAGCCTGCCGGTTCCCCACCCTGCGCAGCGTAACTCAGCCACCTGGCCACACCTAACACAAGGGGTGCTGGGAATGTAGGTTACTTTCGTGGTAATGGGAAAAGCGAAAGGAGCTTGTTTCCATTTTAAAGGGAAGGAGACTGAGACTCAGAGGTTGAAGAAGCTTGCCTGAGGTCAACTAGCTAGAAAGAGGCCGAAGCAGAATTTGCATTGGTTTGCTAAAGGCGTTATAATGAAACCCCACAAATAGGGTGTGTATGTGTGTGAGTCTTATGGTTCTGGAGGCTAGAAGTCCCAAATCAAAGTGTCAGCAGGGTCGGTTCCTTCTGAGGGATGAGAGAATTTGTCCAGCTCCTCTCTTAGCTCCTGGAAGCCTCAGGCGTTCCTTGACTTGTTAGATGGCATTCTCCCCGTGTCTTCACCTTGTCTTCTCTCTAGGAATGTCAGTATCCATGTCCAAATTTCCCCTTCTTGTAAGGTCACCAGTCATGCTGGATTAAGGCCTGTCCTAATAACCCCGTGTTAAAGTTATCATCTGCAAAGATCCTGTTTCTGAGCCAGGTCACACTCACAGATACCAGGATTTCAACATCTTTTGGGGGAATACAATTCAACCCACAATAGAATTCAAACCTAGGTTTGGATGCAGGTTGTGGAAAGGACATAACGAGTCTGCCTGGGGATTCAGGAAGGCTTCCCACAGTGGGTGACATTTGAGCTGGGCATTGAGGATGGAGCTGGAGTGGTCCAGGGATAGGGGATTCTAGACAGAGGCATGACGTGAGGCTCTGTTCATGTGCACACAAGAAATAATCTCCATTTCTTTTTACGCATCTGGGAATTCAGTGATGGCACTGATTCAGATCATCTTTCAACTTTGAGACTAAATTGGCAAGTCCTGACTGCCCAAGGGGAGGCTAACAAGTGTGCATTGAGTGCCACTTTGTGACGGGCAACATGCAACCCCCTGGGGACTCAGATGAATAAACAGCGTCCCTGCTCCCTGGGAGCTCACAGCCCAGGTGAACGTTCAGTGAGACTACACACCAAGATAACTGCTGAAATTAGAATAAGACACGTATTTCATAAGCCTGCAGGGAGTGGGAGAGATATGGAGAGACTTACTGTTGTCTCCAGGAGAGAGATGGCTTGGTGCCCTTGAGCAATCTTGGAAGGTTTCCTGGTAGGGAACTCTTGGGCTGGAATTTGACAGAGGGCTCAGATCTGGTGGTGGTGGTGGGTGGCATTCTAGGTGGGGGAATACCCAGGTTTGCTGGAAGCCATGCTGGAGTTGCAGAATGGTAGAGCCTTGAGTGCCTGCCCAGGAGGCTGATTTCATGCTAAGAGCCCTGTAGTCTCTACCTGGCTGCTACCACTCTCCCACTGGTGGGAAAATTGTGTGAGGTTGAACAATGATGCTCTACCAAGTTTGGCCAGCAGGGCAACTTGTTCTGATGACACAGACACTGGGGCCTGCAGGGACCAGCAGGAGGGGGTACATATGCCTCCTGCTCCTGGGACAGATGCTTCGAGATGACTGGGAGGAACTCTAGTGACTGGACAGGAACAGACATCAAAAGCAGGCAATTGCTGTTCTTCCACAAAGGGTGCCTTGGGAGAAGTAGTCCTGCTAACAGTGCAGCCCTGCAAGGGGCTATAGCCCCAACTTCCAGTTATTATGTTAAACCACTGCTTGCTTATGTGCTGAAACCTCACAGGGAGTCCTGCATTTATCTGTTGATGCCACCTTTGTGCCCCTTCCCCCCCGCCCCAAGGCCTTCAGACTATGGGAGGGGTGCCTTCCTCCATTGCCTGGGAGGGGAGAGAGGAGAGTTGCTTCAGACGGACCCAAGGATAGCCTGTCCTGGGGGTCCAGGCAGAAGGGCAGAGGTTGCAGGTGGAGCCCTGGACTGGGAAATGGGAACCAGATTGTAGCCTGGCTCAGCACCCACCCACTGAGGGACCTTGGCCCACCATCCCTCCTCGGGTCCGAGCTTCCTCTATGACAAACAGGGAAAATGATGTCTGCTGTGTGATCACATGTTTTGACATTGGACAGGAAAAAGATTTCAAGACAAATGTTCTGCATTTTGAGAGTTTTGGAAAAAGTATAAGCAATAAAATTCTAGTCTTTCAAAACAAACCTAGTGGGGAAGGGGTGCTAGAGATGAGTCACCCTCCTGTCAGCATTGAACCTGAATGAACGAACAGTCTCTGATCCCACTTCATTCAGGTATTGAATAAACTGAAAAGCAAAACCAAACCGAATAGAACAGATGTGTGAGATTAATTTGGATAGTGATTATTGCTTTAAAGATAATAAAAGAGAGGAAGAATGATCAGTGTGGGGACCATTTTGGAAATAGGGACAGGGAAGACCTCTGCCAATACATGCCATTAGAACAGAGTCCTGCTTATTGCATGTGGGCCAGGTGGGGAAGATCTGGAGGGAAAGCCTTTCAAGTAGAGCAAACTGCATGTGCAAAGGCCCTGGGGCAGGCTCAGGCTTGCGTTCTGGAGGACCAGAAGGAGGCCGTTATGGCAGGAGCTCAATGAGTGAGCAGCAAGGTGATTGGGAGAGTGGGAAGCCAAGGGGAGAGGCAGGACCCATCACCCAGGGCTGTGCCAGTGAACTGAGGTATTTAGATCTTTGCAAATGCTGCAGGAGATGAGAAAATTCACTAACGAAGTGCTGTAAGTGTGATGGATGTGATGGAGGCTAAGTGTAGGAGGCCATGGTGGTGACTGGGGGCTCTGTGTGAAGTGGCAGGACCAGATGGGCTCTTCTGAGGGGACATGCTGGAACTGGCAGGTGAGACAGCATGGGGACTAGCACGGAGGCCACTGGAGTCGGAGCCAGGAAGTGGCAGGGAGGCCGACCAAGTGTGAACAGATGGCAGAGCTTCCTGGATCTGGTAGAATCTGCAGATCTGGTTGTTGCCAAGATTTCCCAGGGAAAGGAGAGACACGCTGGAAGAGGGCGGGCGACCTGCAGAGGGTCAATGTAGAGGGCGTCTCTCCGCAAGACATGTCTGCCTGGAACCTCAGAATGGGGCATTTTTCTTTGGAATCAAAGTCTTCGTAGATGCAATTAGGGTAAGGATCTCAAAGTGAGAGCATTCTGGATTAGACCTGACCCTAACTGAGTAACAAGTGTCCTCATAGGAGACAGAAAAGACTCAGAGACACAGGGAAGAAGGCGACGTGAAGACAGAGGCAGAGACTGGAGGGACATGGCCACAAGCCAAGGGACTCCAGGAGACACCAGAAGCTGGAAGAGGCAAAGAAGCCTCCTCCCCTAGAGTTTTGGGTAGGAGCGTGGCCTTCCTGACCCTTTGATTGCAGACTGTGGCCTCTAGAACCGTAAGAGAATGAATACATTTGTGCTGTTTGAGCCCACCGAGTTGGTGGTAAATTGCTACGGCAGCCCCAAGAAACTAATACGATGCCAGATGAGAAACCCCAACTCCCACTGCTCCCGTGGTTACGACCTCTGCGTGCATCCCTTTGAAGAGCTCTGCTCTGTCCCCATTTTGCCACGTTCTCCCCCTCCTCTCGCCCCCATCTATATTAGAATAAGATTGAATTTTCTAGCTTGGGTTACTAAGCTTTCAGATCTTGAAAGTGTGGCCATTAATCAGCTGTCATGGGATGTCGTAAACAAGGGGCTTTAAAAACCATGTTTGCTTTTTAGGCTGATAATACTCGGAGGTGAAGCTGGGAGAGTTATACATAATGCATGCATTTTAATGGGCCACGCACTACAGCCCTCTTTAGTCCGAATGATTCGTTTTAATGTTCAAAATAAATATCAGAGACAATTTGCCAACAAAGCTGATTTTCTCTGCCCGCCATTAACTTAATCTTTATACCTCAGCCTAATGACAGAGGGGCTGGGGGTGGGAGGGAGGCTTTGGATTGTGAGTGAGTGGGGAGAAGCAGTTGGCGTGGTCGTGAGCCGTGGGGTGACCACACGTCTTAGTTTGAGCAGGACAGTCCCGATTTATGCCCAATGTCCTTGAGTAATTATCCTGAGCTTGGATCAAGTGCTGTTGCCATTATTCAAATGCCTTTGACTAACGAAATAACAATTTCATAAGGTTTAATGTAAACGTAGAAAAATCTCCTAGTTGGTATGATAAATTATGTGGTCATGCTGTGTAAACAGGTGGAGAAACTGAGGCCACTGAGCTGATGGAGGCTGAGCTCCAGGCTCCCCAGGTGGCTTCTGTTCCTGCTCCTGCTCCCAAGCCTGGGTGATTTTCTATTGGAGTGTGACCAAACTGTCACTGCCCCTTCTCAGCCCCAGCTTGCCCCGCATCTGCCTACTCCTGGGACTTCAGCCCTAAGGGCTTCTCGCTGCAGCTTTAAAAGCTTGGAGGCATGCCCTGTCCTGCCCCAGGGTTCCTAGGGTGATGCAGCTTGAGGAAGAATCAGCTAACTATCTATCATCCACGCAGGCAGGAACCACCATCTATCCTGTACCAGTCTTTTTTTTTTTTTTTAATTGAGACAGAGTCTCACCTTGCCACACTTTGTAGAGTGCAGTGATGTCAGAGCTCACAGCAGAGTCTCAAACTCTTCTTGGGCTGAAGTGATTCCCTTGTCTCAGGCTCCCAAGTAGCTGGGACTACAGGTGCCTGCCACATGCCTGGCTATTTTGTTGTTGTTATTGTTTGTTTGCTTAGCAAGCCAGGGCTGGGTTCGAACCCACTAGCCACGGTGCATGTGGCCAGTGCCCTAACCACTGAGCTACGGGCGCTGAGCCTATCCCGTACCAGTCTTGATCACCCCTAATATGGAACAGTGGCAATGAATCACAGGTACTTACCGTTAATTAATTTTGATAATTGATGCATAATTGGAGTAAGGTATGAGCCCAGCTTTCTTGAAGCTTCCTGAAGAGAGGAGAGGCAGGATGGATGATTGTCCCTCCACACTTAGAGGATGATTCTTTGAATTTGCTTATTTATATCCTATGCAGTTGGTGCTGGATGGAAGGAGAGCTCAGACAGGTAGAATGCCTGGGCCGGAGCAGGGGTGGTTGGGGTGTGGGGTCTGCTGAACCAGGCTGGTTTTAAACCCCGGAAGTGAACTTGCCAAATGGAGAGGCACTGTCTCCCCTCAGCCCCCTAGAACTCCTGACCAGCTGTTGGTGGGGGTCTCAGGAGAGTGGGGATGGTTTTTACAGAGCCCTGCGCCCAGGAGCCACTGCACTGAGGGCACGAGGGGGCAGGACGTTACCTGGATCAGGGCCAGCCTCCCGCTCGAGGAGCAAGCAGGAGCATGTGGATTATTTATTTTTTCCTTTGTTCATTTAATAAGTATGGAATCCTCAAGTGCCAGGTGCTCTGCTAAGTGTCAGCAGAAATTCACCTAGAAATCCAGGTTTCTAGCTTTCAGGAAAAATGGTCAGCTCTGGCTCAAGAGCCTATGTTCCTGCTTGGCATCTGCCAGCGGGCACTGAGCTGCAGTGTCCCCCCAGCTTCACATTGTCTAGTCCGCGTTCCTCCTCCGTGCTACTTCCCTGGCCCTAGCAGACTTGTGAGTGTGAGAACCCTGGTTTAGTCTCTGCTTCCTGTATACCCAAATAATGCATACAGTCAGTGCCAAAGACATTCTTGGTGGTTGTTGCACAAAACTGACTGTAGAGGGTACACACCATGGGCACTGCCCCCTTGCAGAGGATGTGGACTTGTCAACCATTCAGAGGGCCATTTGTCTAAATCTATCAAACCCTGAAAAGCCCATGCCCTTCCCAGCCCAGGCCCTTCCTGGCCATGTTCCACAGATATGTTTGCAAAAGAGCATCACAACACAGACCAGTGACAGAATTGTTTGTAGAAGCCAACAAATGCCGATCAGAGGCGGCTGAGTAGGTAAGATGGAGGGCTTCTATGCCAAGGGCTGTAGGAGAGAAAGGAATAGATGTTTTTGTGCTGCTGTACAGAAGTTCAGAGATGTATTTTCAGCAAAATAAAGCAAGGAGCAGAACGGTGTGTATATGATTTAGGTATAAAAGATGGCTGAAAGCAAGACTTTTAACACAGCCTGCCTGGCCTGAATCTTAGCTCTTTCACTTACTGGCTGTGTGATGTGGCTAAGTCGCTTAACCTCTCTGAGTTTAGTTACTTAGGCTGTAAGGTGGGGTTAATAATAGCATCTCATAGTAGAATTGTTGTGAGGATTCAATGTGTAAATATATATCATGAAGAGTTGGCTCTAGGGTAAGTCCTCGTTAGCTAGTATTATTACTATATATGCATAGATAAGTCTTTTTTATTTTCTGGAAGAAAACACAAAATGTTAGCAGGGGCGAACTTTTAGTAATGAAGGAAGTTTGTGTGGAAGGAGAGATTTCCTTTTTATTTTTTTTTTTTACAAACAGTTTAAAATTTTTATCAAGGCATTTTAAACTCTTGTTTTGAACTAACTTAAAACCAACCAACCCCAGGGGAGAAAGGGGATTATCGGGGTTAAGTGGGGACTGGGAAAGTTAACTGAAGAGGTTTCATCGGCGCTAAGACCTTAAAGGATCATCCAGGCAGAGAAAAGGGCTGGTGGGTGAAGTTCCTTCTAGAAGAAGCAGCTTGTGCAAATGCCCTGAGGCAGGGAAGATCAGGAGGTGTAGTGGGGGGGGCAGACAAGCAGTTGGGATGAGGCTGGAGGGGTCCTAAAAAAAATTCATGGATGGGCCCAGACCTCCTGTATTCAACCTCTTAGGCATGAAAAATAGATGATATACTACATATTTTTTTAGCTGGATATAGAAATGCAACATTTCCATTCCCCAGATAAAAAAACTGAGCTTCAGAAATGTGAAGGGACTTTTCCAAGGTCCTTGATCAAGTTAGAGGCACAGAGGGTCCCTTGGCTCCTGGTGTCATCTTATTCTGTCTCACGTTACATGCTTTACCATGTTGACATTGTCTCAATTTAAGGTTGGGGACACTGGAGTTCAGGAGGGGCTCTTTGTGTATTTCTGTATAATCCATCTCCCCACTCAACCATAACTCTTCCCACTCAACCATAACATAGGAAGGCAGGACCTATGACTGCTCTGTGGACTAGTGCATGCCCCAGGACCCAGAACATAAGAGGCATGCAGTAGATGTTTGTTGAAGGCATGAACACATAAGGTCATGTGAGAAGTCAGGGGCAATCAGAACAGAGACCCAGGTTCAGCTCAGATCAGGGTCTCAGAAAATGTCAGCCGAATGAAGACACAGCTGTCCCGCCTGTCATGGGGCTCTGGACCAGCCTGAGGGATCCCTCCCCTTCCTACCAGGACAGTTTTGAAGGGAAGGGATCATCTTCCCCCATAAACGACACTAATAGTGGCACTAATGATGGCCCCCGCTGCTTGTGGCCAGACCACTCCCCACTCCCTTACTGATACCTCTCACAGCACACGGACCACAATAGGGCCTCTAGGGACCCCTGCCCCTTTTCTCCAAGGTGGGAGGTCTGGCCAGGAATTAAGTCCTGACTCTCCACCTATTGACATGTGCCCTTGTGCCTGTCCCTTCCTTTCCTCTGGCCTCTGCTTCTGTCTCTGTCCTTCAACGTTCCCTGTGGTGTGAGAGTGAGAGAATGCCATGGCGCCAGATCCTGCCTCACCCAGACCAGCTGTGCTTCCTGAGCCTGAGCTCCTCCCCTGTGAGCTGGATGACAATTACATTCCCCTGTCTGCAGTGAAGACTGGATGACGGCATGCATGTCAGGCACCTGGTACCTGGCACAGCACCTGCCATGTCCATGTCCTGGAAGTGTGGCCACTACTTTCCTTACCTTTCCAGCCACCGAGAGCTCAGAGGGAAAGCATTCTGTGCAGGTTGGATATTCCAGCGCCAAGCCTTTGCTGTCCCTTTTGCCTGAAATGCCCTTCTCCCATCACTGCACCAGAGATCCACTTGCTCTCCCCTGGCCTGGCCTGTTTCTCAGCATCCCTGGGTATTTGGTGCTCTTTCCTCTGGGTGCATCTGAGGGCCCTATACTGCTAGGAGCACTCCGGGGGTGTCCCCTGCTCCCTCTTTGTCCCTGGCACAGCTGTAACTATTATTGCTCCTGCCTTAGTTCCCCTGGGGGCATGGAGTACCTGGACCAGCCCTTTCCTCCCCAGTCCCACCCTGAGGCTAAAGGAGGGGAAATGCCTGGGTTCTCTTCCCAGCTCTGCTGGTTCCCAGCCCTGTGCCCCAGGGGAGAGACCTCGCCTCTTGGAGCCTCAGTGGGGATGCTAAGGGCACCTGCCCTGCATCGGTACATTGGAGGTCACATGAGTTCCTGTCTGAAGGTGGTGAGAATGGGTGTCTGGCTTCCTCTCCGCACTGCGTTTTAGCGACTGTTATCATTATTATTACTGTTGCTGTGTTATCAACTCTCCCAAGGCACAGAGTAGTAAGGAAGGAGGGTATCCTGGCCAGAGGTGGTGGACCTGCTGCCCGGAGTCAGCCAGTTTACCTTCACCTTTCTCCCTCCCACCCGAGCACCAGGTTTGGAGGAGGGAGCTGTGTGTGCTGGGATTTCTGGAGGGGAAGGAGAGCCAGTGGGAGGAGGCAATGTCCTTCTTCCCCCTCAGTGACAGGTGACGTTGGAACCACAGTCTTCTCTTTACTAAGAGGGACCTTAATATTGTGAAGGCTGCTTCTGGGCCTCCTCTCTGCTGTCTCACTTGGCAAATAAGCACCCTGGGGATTAGGGGGTCACACAGGACTGGCTGGCTTCTGAGTTCCCTCTCTCTAAAGGGAGTGTCTCTGTCCCTTCCTGCAAGGCCTGCCTGGGGAAGCACCGCTGGGCTCCCACAGCAGGAGCCAGGGGGACGTCTGACCCTCACCTCGGCTTGCTGTGGGACCGTGGGTATAGTGCCTCACCTCTCTGAACCTCAGTTTCCTTACCTGGGAAGTAAAGGGCTTGCACTCCAGCTCCAGGAAACTATGACAATTTTTCTCTCCCTCTTCACCAGGAAAAGAAAAAGGAGACTTTCTTTTAGCATTTTTGTGGTGGTGATGGTGTGTGTGTGTGTGAGTGAGTGTGCGTGTTTGCCTAGAATGCCACCCTCCCTCCTTTGCCTGAAGATTTCTCCAGAAAGCCTTCCCTTCCTCTAGGAAGGCTTCCCTGACTCCCTCCTTGGCTGGGTTAGGCCTTTCCTCCGGGAAGCCACAACCCTGGCTTTCCTCTCTCAAGGCGCCTGTATCTTGCCCACCCCTAGCAAAGAGCCGGGGCAGAGGGGCCTCACTCCGTATTTATTGAACTGCTCTAACTGGAGGGTTTTCTTTAGGGCCATTTCTTTGGGATGGGAGGAGACAGGGGGTGGTAGACAGCAGGAGTGGAAGACCCTGCTTTCAGGATCTATGAGGCCCCTCCCTGAAGAATCTTCAAATGACAGAGCTGGTTATAGTCCCTGGGAGACACAGGCAGTTTTAACTCTCATTTCCCAGTCCTGACTTTGTGTGTGGGCCTGGCAGGAGGCCTCTGTACCTCCCAGTGAGTCTCACCCCCCCCCCCCCACCCCGGGAGCTCGGTTGGGCCAGGCTGGGGCAGGTGGCACTGCCCTCTCTGCTCCTCCCTTTCATTTCAGGCCTCTCTGAACATCCGGCCCTGCGCCCTCCATCCTTGGAGCTCAGAGCTTCACAGAAGCGGCTCAGCAGGAAATCAGACTGCTCTGACCTCTCTTAAACTCTTTTAAAGGAAGAAATACCTTGATGGGAAATCTTCTGGCAGATTTACATTTTTTTATTTTTTTTTAATGCCAACCACAGCTCCACAAAATGGGAAACTCAAGCTCTAGGGTGGAGATCAAGACACAGGGAGACACTGGTGGGCGGCTGACTTTTCTCATCATGCTGCTCTTGGCCAAGGGTCCCTGCCTGCCCAGTCAGGGAGAGGAGCCACCAGGCTGGCCTTCTTTGGTGCCCTCTCCCTGCCCTGTTCTGGCTCCCCAGTGTCCCAAACCTCACAGAGCACACTCCT
The DNA here is from genome assembly GCA_963575145.1 of Galago senegalensis. NCBI lineage: Eukaryota > Metazoa > Chordata > Mammalia > Primates > Galagidae > Galago > Galago senegalensis. The sequence continues at coordinate 10,210 of CAUYTI010129404.1, forward strand.
GCCTCCGGCTTTGTGGGTGTCAGGCCTCCACTGAACATCTCCTTCCCTTCCTAGCTCCCCTCCATGGCCTCAGAGGAGCCTCCTCTACGTTCTAACTGTGATGGTGTCCCTCCTCTTTGTGCCTTTTAGGACTACCAACTAGAACCCAGCATCAGAAAAAGAAAGGTTTAGAACCCAAGAGATCTATGTTTGGAGTACAGCTGTCAGCTCTGGAACTTGGGCAGCTCCCTAAGCCTCCCTGGGCCTCTGGTTTTCCTTCCAGAAAGTGGGTGGGAAAGCAGCCGTCTCAGAGAGTGGCTGTGGGAGTGGTGGCTTGAACTTCTGTTCCAAGAGTGTGTGGACCCAGACCATGCAGAAATTGAAAGCAAGAATTAGAACTTGTTCAGCAGCTTGATGGCACTGTGACATGTCAGCTTATTTTACAAATGTGTCTATAGCAAATTAGAAAATAAATCGGTTGAAAATGAAAAAAATAACCTACAAAAACGATCCTTTCACAGTGAAAAGGGAGAAACATTGAGAATTTGAGAAGTCTTGCCTCAGTAGGGAAGAACCTCAAGAAATGGTTGGTTAATTTCATCCATCCTTCCTTCCATCATCCATCCATCCATCCATCCATCCATTTATGCGTCATGAATTGGCCCTTCACTACAGGTGCTCAGAGGAGCCAAAGTTGGCTCCTTCTCATTTATTGAGCGTTGCTGGGATAGTGGAGAGAGAATTCCTTCAAGGAGTGGGCAGAAGCAGCTTGGCTCAACAAAGCTCAAGTAATGAGACCCCATCTTATAGTATACTTGGGGTTAGGGTGGGTGGGTCAGGAGAAGCCCCATCTCCCATTCTGTTCCTCACCCTTTCTGGGCTCCTGCTTCCGTTTTTGTTGGGAAAACCTGGGCAGGATTTACTTAAAGTCTGTCCTTCATCTTCCTAAAACTCAAAGTCAGGAGTTTGTTCCGCCTTCCTTCCACCCCCCCAACCTAATTTCCTTTTATTATGAAAACCAGGAAAATGACAAGTAATTGCTTGAAAATGTTAGAAAGATTGCATTTTGTTTTGCTACTATCAGCTTAAAAATAATGTTTAAGAGATTATGAATGGGTGATTAACTATTTTTTCCATTACTGCTCTTTCAGAAGCAAAACCACAACGATTGTGATATGCACTGTGAAATGGCAGCCTCACTGTTTGAAACCCAAGAAGACAAAAATGTGTACCTCGCAAGGAGCCATGTCTCTTTTGGGGAGAAATTGTCCTGCTTAGGTCTTGGAGAAGAGGGAGCCAAAAAAGGTTGGTGGAAGTGGCTAAAAGCAAACACGATCCCACGTGCAAATTTCTCTTCGCTGCCCCCTCCTTCTGCACTCCTTATGGCAAACAGCAGTTACGGGCAATGCCCCTCAAATTCCCTATTTACTGCCTTTCCTGAGTCAGTTTGTTTTGGGTGAAAACAGTCTCTGATGCAGCTCTTTTGCGCCATTTCAGCGGGTGTTTATCATTTAAAAGGAACAATTTTAATACCTACATTTGCCTTACAGTATGAGCTATAAATGTGATTTAGGCTTCTCTTTATAATAGACTCTACAAACAATTGCCTAGGCTCCAGAAGAACCGTTCCTCCAAGTGGTGCCAGTGAAAATGAAGTGCTTTTCCTCCTTTGATGAAAGTTTTCCTTTTTAATACCTCTTAAAATGACCTTAACAAAAATTGGGTAAATGAGCTCGTCTGTGCCTCTGCCTTGCTGGGAGTCTGGAGTCTCCCTAGGGAGGTTTTGGGGTGGCTCAGGAGGTGGGGCTGGACAATCTGTTTGAAGCTGTCCAGGTGATCCTGAGGGATGCTAACATTGTGGAAGCTCTGACTTTTGGGGAGCAGAGCTGGAGGGCTGTCCAGGGTTAGTGTACTCCCTTAACCCAGTGGCTGCCCAGTCCTGGGAGCTTCAGGCCCACTGTATGCTTAGGACTCAAACTGCTGTATGACAAAATTAGTGGATCCAGTTTTGGACACCATGAACTAAGGGTGAATGTTGACAGACTGGGACATGTGTCCTGGTGAGGAAGATGATGGCGGGTCTGCAGGACTGGACCTGTCCTGTTTACTCAGAATTATCCAGAGGATACTTGTCAGTGCCCTGGGCCCCTCTTCCACTTCACACACTCCGTCCCTTGAGTGGAGATGATGGACATGGGCAGGTTTAAGCTGGGGAAGGAATGATGTCACTTAGGAGACAGAGACCTGGGGACTGTCTTCCAGTTACTGGAGGGCTGGACCATGGAGTTGATGTCTACATGGTTTCAGGGCTCAGGGTGATGTGGATGCGCCGGGGAAAGGACGCACAGGGAGAGCGAGTCCTCTGCCAGTGGTGCGGAGGCTGACACTTCCCACTGTGATCTCCCTCGCCATGGAGGGCGTTTGTACGCTGGGAAGGATCTCCTATCCTGGACATTCTAGAACTCGTCCCTTTTGTTTTAGCTGACCTTCTGGTGGCCTCCTTTCCCCAGTGTGTGAAGGCTGTAGCCCAGAGAATGAGGAAAGCCTTCTGCACAGATATGCTGCTTCCCGCTGAGAAATGCCTCAATTCCGGGGAAAAATGGGATTAATTTTTAGCGGAAGCAGCAGTGGCTGAATATGCAGTTTTCAAATTGTTGACTATGATATTAAGTAACAAGGAGACTCCTGTCCAATGGATGTTATTAAAATTAACTGTTTTAGCACTACATTTAGAATCAAAACCAATCTGTCACTCCTAAATTGGTTTCTTTCAACTGCTATTTGCGGGTAAAATGAACAGTTTTAACAATTACATTTCCAGTGCAAATCATAAACTTGATTTACAGGAAAACACTTAATTTACTGCATTTGATGGTGCACCAGAGCTGCCAATTATCTGACTGTAAATTTCCCCGCTCGGCTATTTGCTTCTTAAATAGCAGCCTTGGCCCCATTGCCTCACTTACCTATGGGCCCAAGGTTCCACCTGGGATTGTAGACCCTGACGGGGAATTTTGTTAGTGAGGAGTTGGGTGCTCAAAAGCAGACGGGGGTCCATATGGAGACAGGTGCTCTAGGACCCCCTGTGCTATTTCAGGTTGTGAAATGTAAAGTGGAATATCATCACTGTTTAACCCAATCTGAGCTAGCTGTTAAGGAGGGAGAACACAGAATGAGCAGATGGACCCTTGGAGAGAATCGTTCATTCATTCCTGCAGACCTCAAACAGTGATAAAGCAGCCATTGTCCCAGAGCTAGGAGCTGTGCAGGTTATGCAACGACGGCTGCACCCTCCCTGCTCCCTGCCCTCAACAGGTTCACAGTTGAGCAGGATAGACGTGTGCTGGATAATGTAATTTTATAATATGACAAACTTCCCTTCTAAACGTCAGCCATTTATAAACTGAAATGCAGGCCCCAGTGAGAGGCGATTATTCTGCTCAGAGATGCTGGGGAAGGGAAACTAACATTTGGTAGCTTTGCAGAAGTTCTACTTGAACCAGAACTTGAAGGCTGAGTAGGAGTTTTTCAGGTAGAGAGGGAGAAGAAGGGGTCTTCCAGGCAGAGGGCATTTTTAGTGAGGTAGGATGGAGTCTGGCCTGGCAGGAGGAGAGAGGGGTTGGAGCCAGGAGTTTAGGTTCTGTCTGGTTGAAAATTGAAGCCAGGGAAATGCAAGCCCCCAGCATTGAAATGCTCCATGTAAGGCAGGAGAGACTGTAAATACCAAGAACTGTAGGATGGGGGATGGAGGACACTTCCCAGTATTTTGAGAAGTCAGAAAGCATATGCAAACATATGCAAATGAGATGCGAGCTAGCACCTGCTAGGCATTGTGCAGTCAGCCGGCTCTCTGCAGCGGGGAGGGCCCTGTGTGTTTCCACAAAGGTGAGAGCCTGTCTCCTTGTGACTCCGCTGAGCTATGGGACACATTGCCTGGTTGTATACAAAAGAAAATTGCCCGAAGACTTTCCCTGCCAGAGGCTCCCCCCTGCCTTTCTTTTAGAGGGAGTGTCCCCTCCATGGTGAGAAGGGCCAGAATTTAGGCACCAGAAGGGTAAGATGAAGTAGTCCCCAAGGTTGCCACCCCTGAGGGAGGCCAGGCCTCAGGGTTTTGAGGGGTTGGTGCCCAAGAGTGACAAGAAGTTGGCATGGGAGGGTGGCCTGTGAGGGTCGGGGTGCTCATTCCCTCTGCTCAGGCCATCTGCGTCATGCAGCAGCACCCTAGTCCCCACCCCTGTGCTCAGTGCCCCCCATAGAAAGGGTGGAGGGGGATCTTTCAGAATCAGTATCCTGTGAATCAAGGGTCTCTGGTTTTCTCTCAGCCTGATAATTGTGCAGCTCTGACCCTGCCAGAGCCCCCAAGGGGTAGTTACTAACATGGCCAGCGTGTCTGCCTCATAGGGGCCTTGGGGCTCATGCCCTACTCTCCTGTGGGCTGGGACCACTGACCTGAAATTTGGGATGATAATCAATGGAGTTTCTATTCAAAGCTCTCTCTTTCCTCTGGGATTCTGTCAAGATACAAGAGGATGAGGCTCGGTGCCTGTGGCTCAAGTGGCTAAGGCGCCAGCCACATACACCTAAGGTGGCGGGTTCGAATCCAGCCCTGGCTTGCCAAACAACAATGACGGCTGCAACCAAAAAATAGCTGGGCGTCGTGGCAGGCGCCAGTGGTCCTAGCTACTTGGGAGGCGGAGGCAGGAGACTCGCTTGAGCCCAGGAGTTGGAGGTTGCTGTGAGCTGTGATGCCATAGCACTTTACCCAGGGGGATAGCTTGAGGCTCTATCTCAAAAAAAAAAAAAGATACAAGAGGATGAGGACCTAGTTGGCGTGGGGAGCAGAGGGCAGTGCCTAGGCCTGGGACTAGTCCTCTCTCTTTCTTTCTGCTTCTTGGAAGCCACACCAGACAGTTCAGGTAAGAGCCCCTCCCAGAAGAGAGTTGGCCCATCCTGGCCAGAGGCAGGGTGTATCAGGGTGGGCACACAGGAGGATGAAGGGCTGCTTGACAATAATTTTGGAGGGTAGAGGTTCGTTCCCAGCCTCCACCCTGGGAGAGCAGACAGGGCTGGTCAGCTGGCCAGGCCTGCTCCACCTATGGGTCCAGGGTTGACGAGGGATGTCTCTGCCCTTTCTGGATGCCCAAGTCCTTCCATGGACCTCCTTTATCCTCTTGTGGATCTCCCTATCTGTTCTCCAGCATGGCTAACTGTCTCTTAGGGTCTCTGGGTCCTGTGATCCTCCCTCTGCTCCCTGCCCATCCTCTCCATCCTCCCCAGTGCCCTGCGGCTCCTCTCTCTCATCTTCCTGTCCTCGCCTGGTCAGGAGGTCGGCGGCCCTGCCCTCCTCTGTGGGTCTGCTGCCTCAGCACCCCCTCTCCTCTGCCCATCCCCACCAGTGCCCATGCCCTGAGCACTTTGGGGGAACCAAGGAACGGACTCACCCTGCTGAGGATGACAGCGGCAGGCGGGGAGGGGAATGGGAATAGCCGGCCTTCAGCAGGTGGCACTGTTGGGCGACTTTTGCTCCTAAAACCTTTTAGCATGAAAAAACCACACGGGAATCTATTGGCATTTGAGAGCTTCTTCTTCTTCTTCTTTTTATAAATTTTTTTTAAATGAAAATAATGACTCTCATTTCTTGGGCATCATTAAACAAGGTGCAGTGTTTGTGTGTGTGGATGTGTGTTATTAGGATGTATGAGTGCAGATGGAGCTCTAGGCTGGAGTGTAAGGGTGCGTGAGCACATGCCAAGGCCACGGGTGTGTGTGTCGAGCTGTGTGCAGATGGCAGTGTCTGTGTGCAATGGCGGGAATGCAGGTTTTCGGTATGCACTGATGTAGGGCGTGTCTCCGCATGTGTACCGCCAATGTCAGGCTCACGGCTGCACCTACGTCTGTGTAGACGTGAGTGTGTGAGCATGTGGTGCGGGGCAGGTTGTGTGGGGGTGCAGGGTGACGTGCTGTGTCTGTAGCAGTCCCATCTAGTGCATAAGAGAGAGGGCCTTGGAATCAGGCCTCAGGATTTGAATTCTGCCTTCACACTTACAGCTGTGTGATTTGGAGCTAGTTGCTTAAGTCTCTGAGCTTCAGATTCTTCATCTGAAAAATGAGATAATAGCAATATCTGCCCATCCAGATGACTGTGAGGATTAAATAGAACCATCTGTGGAAAGGGTCTGGTGTGGCTCAGGGCTTGTGGCTGTGTGAGAGTGGCAGGGTGTGGCTTCCCACTGTCTGTCTCCATGGCTGGCTGGGTTGGGCTTCCCAGACCCCCAGGCTTGCAGTGCTGTACTCTCCGGGGACCCAGGGACCCAGAGGTCCAGGGGTAGGGATGTCTTGAGGGCTTTGGGGTCTGCCCAGTCCTAACGTATGCTGGCCCTTGTGGGCAGAACCAGGGCTGAGACTGAAAATGCCAGAACTGTAACAGACCTCAGGGGTCATCGACTCCAGGTCCTCACTCTCTAGGAGAGAAGAAGGCAGCCCAGAGGGTCCTGTGGCCCTCCCTAGGACTCACAGCAAGTCTGGGCCTGGCCTACCCTGCCTGAGGGCACCTAGCAGGTCTGGTTTCCAGGCTGGTGCCTAGAGGCAGAGGGCAGGGAGAGGCCTGTGCCACGGCTCCTTGCCGTCTGGACCCCCTCCCTCATCCATCTTTCTTCCTCTCACCTCTTTGTGGCCACTTTCTCTCTTAAAGGTGAAAATGCAAGGAGGGACACGTCTGTCTGGCTCTTTGTTGATGTCTGACAACCACCTTCAAACCTAGGGGCTTAGAGCAGTTTCCTATTATTATGCCCAGTTCCCTGGGCTGACTTGGCTCACCAGGGTGTCTTGTGAGGTTGTCTGGGCTGGGAGTCACCTGTGGACTGGCCTCTCAGGTCCTCACCTCTCTCTCTTTGCAATGCTTCACCTGGGGCCTTTCCCTGTGGTTTGGACCTCTCCCAGCAGAATGGCTTCGGTGTAGTAACTCTTTCTATATGGTCACTGGCTCCCAGGACATGGAAAGTGGAGGCTGTCGGGCCAGTTAAGGGCTCTGCCTTGGACCCACACAGTGTCCCTTCCTCTGTACTGTTGGACAAAGCCATCATGACTCACCCAGATTCAAGAGGGCACAGAAACAGAACCCACTTCTTCAAGGGGGAGGACATGGTCATATTGCCAAGGAGCTCATGGGGTGAGTGTTGTGAGAGTCTTTGGGCGATGCAGTCTGCCCCAGCGTCCTAATGTCGCTGTGAGATGGGAAGAAAATGCCAGTCTCCAGCATGTTTCCTCTCCATCATTTCATCCAGTCCTCTCAACAGCCACCTGTGACAGGTCTATCCTGGCTTTGTCACCACTGTGTCACCCTGGGCAACTTCCTTCCCTTCTTGGCACCTTGGTTTCCACATGTGCATAACAGGGATGATAGTGACAGTGCCCACCCAGCTCGCTGAGTTGTCACGAAGCACACAGAAGTCGGCCTGGCACATAGGGAGACCTCAAATGTGTTATCACTCACATCATCCTTCTCTTTCACTCACAGATGAAGAAACAGAGGCTCAGAGAGGCTAAGGGACTGGCTCAGGGCTGCACAGATCAAACGACCAGGACCATCCCTGCAAACCGCACACTATTCTCCCCGAGGCGCTGTCAGGAGAAGGGTCAGTGAGGCTGCACGGGGAGAAGAAACTCAAAGCTGGGGAGCTGGACGGGAAATCACTGTCCTGTCTCAAGGTGTGGCTGTGTCTCCCGGGGGCTTTCCTACTCAGTGTTGCTCTCTGCAGAATGCACCGCTGGTCTTTCTACCCTCAACCTACCCTTTCTACCCTGAGCTTTCTCCAGAAAGCTCAGCTTTCTGGACTGTTCCATGAACACAGACTCATAGGTCCTGCCAGCTGCCCTGTGAGGGGTGCTTCATTCCACAGGAGAGGAAGCTGAGGCCTAGAGAAGGCATGTGGCCCCACATGGCTGTGCTGAGGCTCTTCTGACCCCTCCTGGGCACCTGCCCTCGCCTGCAGGACCTCCACTTGTCCTAGCCCCTCTCTGCTGCTGTTCCTCCAGGTCCTGCTGCTGTTCCTCCAGGTCCTCCTCCTGCCCACACCTCCCCTCACCCTTGCACCTGGCCTGCAAAGCAGTGGCCCTCTTCCATTCCTGGCCTTTTCACAACCCTTCCCCACAGTGTGTTTATTAGACCACCAGACCCACAAGGAGCTCTGTGACAAAAGAACGTCAGGGTCAAACAGTCTGGGAGACACGGCTTCCTTTCTCCCTTCCTTCTCAGTTTGCCAACTTTACCTGTGTCCTTCCCACCCCATGCACCTTCTTTTGTTTCATAAAATCAGTTTTTAACACCTCCCAATGGAATATTCTTTAAGAAATGTGGCTTAAGGAGTGGAGTCCAGATCTCTAATCTGCTCTTGGTGTTTAAATAAAGGGCTTCCTAATCAGATCTCAACTCTGCTTTCCATTTTATTTCCCTCAATTCCCCAGAGTGTCATTGTCCTCAGCAGTCCTAGTGTCCACAGAACCTGTGGCCTTGCCGCTCCCTTTTGCTCAGACCTCTCAGCTCCCCCATCTAGCTCAGATCTTGGTTCCTGTAGGGACGTGCCCAGCCCCTGCACACCTGGCCGTGCCCCACTCTGTTATTGGGTAGACACAGTGTGAGTTCCCTTCCCATGCTTCAGTCTGGAACCACAAACTCAGCCCTAAACCCTCTGAGGGTAGCATGTCATCTTGGGCCTCTGTGTCTCCTGACTGCCTCCCCAGGCCCTGTACAGTGCATCCTCCTTGCTGGATTGGCGACAGCAAGGCTCTGAGGAGCCCTGAAGTGGGAAAGGCATTTTGATGCTTGGCGACAGGCTGGCTTGGCTGGAGTTTCACTCTGAGTCAGGGAGGGGCTCGTGACCCTTTGCTTTGGTACAGGAGTCCCAGGCTCTCTGGTCAGTAGGTGGCACTGGTCCACAGATCTGCCCCTATGTTCAGCTTGATTTGAACTTGGGATTAGCAATTCTCCCCTTCTCCCTAGGGGCAGAACAATAGGAATTGGACTTAGGCTACAGCAGCAGAGATCACAGCTAGACTCAGGAATGACTTTCGGAGTAGTGAAGACAGTGAGCCATTGGACAGATGAAATTCCAGTGACAGGTGTTGGATCTAGAGGACTTTTTCTGTTGTTCTTAGGGACTTAGGGATGACTGTGCCCTCCAGGGGGTGGATGCGCTGACCTCTTTTGGGCTTCTCCATCCCTGTGATTTCCAGAGTTGCCAGCCTCCAGGGTGCCTGGGGTGACAGGGGAGGAATGGGGGTGAGAGGAAAGTGGAGAGGGATTTGTGTGGCAGGGCCAGACCCCAACCTCTGCGGCTGGGGCCTGTGCTGCCCAGATGAAGGGAGGCTGGCGTGCCAAACCGCCCCAGTGGCTCTTGGAGCCACTCTGGGGCTGCTCCCCCACTCACATGCATGGTTATTTTTAGCACTGGGATGTGCAGAGTATGCTACAGAGAAACAGAGTGGAAAATTTGACACTCAGAGCCCCGCTTGGAGGGAGACACAGTTCCCCCGGCTGGGCGCCACTCACGTGTCTCATTTGCATCTTGCACGTTTCTCTGAGCAGCCCGACTTCGAATTCCTCCTGACTCCCTGGAGCTGACCCACAGCCCCCTGCATGAGGTCTGGGGTCCTTGGACTTGGCCGGACAGCAATGGCTCCTGGTCAGGCCCTTCTTCTTTCAGCGAGCACCAGCATTGGGATCTGTTATCTTCATATAAGCACCAGCACTACACAGAAAGCCCCACTATCATCTCCTGAAGCCGAAGCATGAAGAAGACAGGGCAGGTTTTATGACTATCATTAGATAGGGAAGGAAACGAAGGCCCAGAGAGGGTATCAAGAGGCCTGAGGTCACCCAGAGAGAGAATAATGGAGCTGCCTCTCAGGAAGTCACCCCCTCTGCTCTTGGGCATTCAACTCAGAATGCAGCATCTACAAAGCCTGGAGTCAGGTCCAAAATGGCTTAGGAGACAGGGAGGCTGTGCAGTGAATATTTACTTAGAAATTCCTTTACGTTTTTTTCCCTTCTTATTCCAAAAGCAATGCATGCTCTTTGTAGAAAATTTAAAAGTACAGATAGGCAAACAAGAAAATTAAAAACACCCATAATCCCTGCACTCGGAGATAAACCATGTAAATATTTTGGTATTTTGGTAGATATACCACCAGGGTTTTCCTTGTTCTTCTTGAAAACATTTTCATTTATTTTTAATTACTCGTGCGATATAGGAACACGTTCTTGTTAGAAAAGTTCAAACAATACAGATCAAGCTAAAATCTCCCCTGCCCCTTACTCGGGCCTTCCCTTTTCCCCAGAGGTAATCACGGTTATCATTTTGACGTATATTATTGCTGTTTTCTTTTTCAGTCCACACACATTTACATCTGCACATAGAGAGATACATGGTTTTATTTTGAGTGTATTTGGATTTTTTCAAAATAGAAATGGTCCATGTGTTGTTCTACGCCTTGATGTTGTCACCTCGCTATTAGTCTTGGGGTTCTCTCCATGTCAGCAGTTACAGCTCTCACTTATTCGTTCTAACTGCTGGGTAAAAGTCTTTTGCGGGGACGGCAGAGTTTATTTAGCCACTCCTCTTGTGATGGATGTTTTGTTTGCTTTTACTTTTTGTGTGTATGTGATCATAGTGGGTTGCTGGCCATGCTCTTGTGTGTGCCTCCTTGGGTGTGAAAGCTTCTCTAGGGTCAGAAAGGAGATGACAGATTTCTGGTCACTCTCTTTTTGCGTGCATTAAGAAAATGGGGGCACCCTGGACCACCTGCCATAAGAACCTGCCTTCTCTGCTTTTCTGTGCTAATAAGAAGGCAGCTAAGACTGTGCTCAGGATAGCCCCGTGTGCTGTGAGGCCCTGATAGATGTACCTAGGGAGATTAAAAAAAAAAATCAGGGCAGGGTATAGTCGAATGCATTCAGTGTACAGTTGAGTAGATGCACTGAAATGCTCTTGGAAATTCACCAGTGCCCATTAGTATGTCAAGAGGTGTCCATAGTGAAGAAACAGGTTTGACTTCATTTAGGCTGGCTTTTCCCAGCTGGAGGGCTGCAGTGCAGGAAACAGAAATTGTAGCAGACAGCAGCAGTGCCCTGCCCACTCGCCCTTGGCCCTGCCTTTCAGTGTACCTCCGGTCCTAGTTCCACCTGCTAGCACCTGCGTTTGGTTGCCTCTGTTTGTTTTCTCTTGTTGTGGGGACTGCGAGTCTGCCTGTGGCAGGATGGAGGAGCTGGGGAACCCATGCTGTCTGTGTCCCAACCTCAGCAGCCCTTAGCCGATGACTGAGAGTTGGTGTATAGATACCCCAGTCCCTCGTGCTTCACCTGGGGTAACTTTGAAGTGGTATTTTACACTGATCTTCAAGTTTCCCCAGTGGGAGTGGGCTCTAATCCCACCATGGTAGCAGGCTTGAAAACACATCTGGTACTGGTTGCCTTCCTTCCTTGTCTCACTTCCCAGCTCCTCTCCCCTCCCCTCCCTGCGTTTGAATCTACCTGCATTTGGGTCCTGGATCTGCTCCAGGGAGAGCCCCAGCTAAGACTGAGCAATAGGTACTTCTTAATGGCTTCATGTGACTGTCCTAAGTATTTCTCTAAAATGATGCCGCATGGCAGGGCATTGAAGGTGGTGTCCACTTTCATGCCGTTGTAAACAATCCTGGGGTGGACATCCTTCTACCCTAATAGCTGTATGCTTTCCTAATCATTGCTTTAGGGACTATTTCTAGATATAAAGCCACTGGCTCCAAAAGCACGCATTTACCTAGGGCTTTGATAACTTTGTGGCATCTGCATTCTTCCCTTCTCATCTTGCTCTGACACCACCTTGCCACCACAAAGGGCACAGATGGACAAACCATGGATGTGCTCTGGGCATTTGGAGGCGAATGAAGTCCTCTCAGAGCGCCTGGGAAAGGCAGACTGCAGGAAGTACCCAGGAGGGTACAGGGAGAGAGCCAAGGATCCTCCTGAAATTCACAGTCAGGGATTTTGAGCTTGGTGGTAAGGGGGAGTTTCTTCCTCTGTTATTATTCTAAACCCTTCTCAGCTACAAGGCCCAGCTGAAATCCTACCTCCTCCAGGAAGCCTTCCTTGGTTTTTCTGTCCCTTATGGGCCTCACCTCAAGGCTGCACATATGGGACATGCCATATCCTGTGGGTAATGACTCCATCTGCAAAGAGTTGATGCTTAGCTACAGGACAGATTTACACATATAGGGCTTAATAAAGGCTTGAGGTAAGGGAGCCAGGGAATCCAGGTTCTAATCCCACCTTTGCTGCTGACCTCCCAGGGACCTATGGGCCTCAGGGCAGAGGCCCTGAGCGTGGGCTAGGATGGACAGGGCATGCTGTGGGCTACTCTCTCCCTTCTCAGCCTCTCCCTTTGCCCCTTTCTGGGAGTCTCAGAGGCTGAGCTCTCTGCGTTCTGCAGGGCTGTGAATATCGGTGCGTCTTTCTTTTTATCCTTCCAGGTGCAGGTTTCCAGAGACAAATATACCCTCCATTCCCAGCCCCTCGATCTGTCTAAACACAATTTGACATGCGTTGCTATTAGCTTAGCACCTTATCAAATAATGCGGCCTGATCGAGATAAAAGGTTTTACAACCCTTGCTGCCTTTGTTTCTGCCTGCATTCACCCGCTGAGACAGCTAATAATTACCACCAAAGACAAAGAGAAATCTATACGCTCAGCGCAGAGGTTCCTGTGTGCATGTTAAGCAGCAGCCCAAGCAGAGAGAGGTGGGAGGAGACGGCCCCAAATGCAGCCTGTGCTGCCGGTCTGGCCTTCCAACCACCTAGAGAGTGTGGCCCCTTGGGTTTAAGGGGCCTGGGGACCCCTGGTGGCTGGGGCGATCCTGCAGTCTGTGTTATCTAACCCCCGGTGGAGCGAGGGGTGGCAGGGGTGCCCTGGAGCTCTGCCCTGGACGTGCAGGGTCAGGGAGGTCAGAGTGATGAGAAGGGAGAGGCAGGGGCGCCAGTGCAGAGGGAGGCTCGGCATCTGAGTTGCTGTCCTGGCTCTGCTCCTGGGTTGCTCTGTGATTTTAGGTCAATCTCTTGCCCTCAGTGGGCTTTGGTCTGTGCTTCTATAGATGGGGCTTGTGAGGCAGGGTGGTGGGAGTCTGCAGACTTGGGCTCTAGAGTCAGCTCGGCTGCCCAGGCAGTGTCAGGCTGTTCCGGGGCTCAGCTTCTCCATCTGGGCAATGCAGGCAATTCCATGGTTGGGATAATGGCTTCAGGCTTTCAGGACTGTGCCCCAGGGAGCAGTCAACTCAGCCAGCTTCCCCTTGGGTGTCTAGTCCATGGCCAGGCCTATGTGGGGCCTCAACTAGCAGTGCCAGAGAAGGAAGTGATGTAGGACTTGGTCTGAGAAGCTGTCTCAGGGACACAGTTTTCCCCATAGACAGTAAAATAAGAGCTCATAGGAGGGAGAGTCATTGTGAACTAAGGCAGTCTGAGAAGGCTTCCTGGAGGAAGTGGACATGAATGGTGCTGGGGTAGGTAGGGTGGAGCCCCTGAATAGGGGTCATGCAACAGGGTTGGTGACGAGGATTGTGAATAAGGTGAGTGAGTCTCTGATAGAATAGTCTAGACTCTGGCATCTGTAGGCACTGGCCACTCTCCAGGGGACAAAGATTCCCCAGGCATCTCAGGACTGAGGGGCTGCCTGTATCCCCCTTATTCTGTAGCCCTCACCTGCTGTGGACAAGACAGAGCTAGTAGTGTGCTCACAAATATTTAATAGTTTTCTGGGGGGAGGGAAGGTACTGATTTGTAGATTTTACAGATTTCCATGGTGTAAACCCCCCATCATGACCAACTCCAAGATACCAGTGTGACGTCACTGAAGGCAGAGCTGGGGAGAGATGAGCACAGCTGGCTGTCATGGGTCAGAGTCCATGGCTAACATGGGAGTCAGATCAGTGACTCACAGAGTGTCATGGCTCAAGAGGCAAAAGAGGGAGTAGCACATATGTCACCTTCACTGCCACCTGTGCTTATAAGCAGACATCACTAATCAATTGTTGCTCTGCTAAGCCCAAGATCTTTCATATCTGAGTGCTATAGGAAGCCGCTATCAATTGATTAGGGCTGGCATGACAACTCTTTGCCATGTAGGTTAACCTCCTCTTTGTACATGTGGGGAAAATGAGGCCCAGCTAGGGGAAGAGAATCTACTGAGGTTGCCTAAATGTTTCGGAGAAGCTGGGGCTGGAAGCTCGTGGTCTGCCTCCCCAGCTGGCACTTCCTTGTTCTCCTACACTGTCATTTGTTCTGCTGCTGAGACCAGTAATGTGGGGAAGAAACCCCGCTCCTAAGAGACCTTGGCCTGGGTTGGGTAGGTCCCTTCCCTGAAGCTCTTACCTTAAAGACAGGGACAAATCCTGTCCTAATAGTGAATTCTCATTACAAAGACTGTTTGCAGCAAATTGCCATTTCTGCTCTGTGCCTTTCCTTCGGGTGTGTGAATATGGCTGTATGCAGACTTACACATTCCTGCCCACACAAAAGGACATTTTTATTTCCTGTGAACTGGTGACAAACTTGGGGCCCTCCCCAAGAGTGGTGGTCCCTCCAGAGCACCTTGTCCACTTGGGAGCAAGTGCTGGCTGGTGGTTTATCCTGGGGGTGACACTGGGCTGCTCATGGCTGTGAGGCATCAGCTGCTTCTTTTTCTTTTTCACTTTGCTACACTCAAGCACTGGCTCTCTGGGACGCCCTCCCTGACCCCAGTCCTCTCCTAGACCTCCTGTTTCCCTCTGGCTTTGTGCCATCAGTCTGGCTTGTTGGAGTATTTGCCTTCATGTGTCTCCCTGCTGGGCTGGGCCTTCCTTGGAGGCAGGGCTGTGGCTCCCTTTTAGCAGAGTAGTTCCTTGGTGGCTATTGAACTGACTCCAGCACCTCCCTTCTCCTCCTTCTCTCTGCCTCTCTCCAGAGTGGTCTTCTTTTTGTGATTTGCAATCCAGGATTGATGGATCCAGAAAGAGACCTGGGACCTTGCAGGCAATCTTGCATTGCTCCCTGTGTGTTTATTGGCTAGAGGTTTCCTTTCTAAGATACAGAAGTGCACTCTGGCCGATGTCAGTAGACAATTTATTTGAAAGGGTAGTAGATGCTCACTGAATTGCAAGAAGCCTGAGGGACCAGGTTCAGGCAGGAGGCAGAGGGGGGCCTGGATGGCAGGCAGGATCACAGCCTCACTCATGCCACAAAGGTGTCTGGGAGGACCTGCCAGGGCCTGGCACTGGACAGGTCTGTGGGCCTAACTCAAGGCCATGGTGCCCCTAGGAAACATGTTTGTGTAGCTTCTGTAGCTCTTACAAGATTTTTTTTTTTTTTTTCTGATACAGAGCCTCATTCCCTTGCCCCAGGTAAAGTGCCATGTTGTCATAACTCAAAACAACCTTATACTCTTGGGCTCAAGTGATCCTCTTGTCTCAGCCTCCCGAATAGTGGGGACTACAGGCACCCACCACAATGCCCAGCTAATTTTTCTGGTTTTAGTAGAGACAGGGTCTCACTCTTGCTCAGGCTGGTCTCTATTTCCTGAGCTCAAGTAATACACCCACCTTGGTCTCACAGAGTGCTAGGATTACAGGTGTGAGCGACCATCCCTGGCCCTGTTACAAGATTGGAATCTCTATTATCCTGCTTTTTTGTGTGTGAGATTCAAAATTCCAGGTCACCCACCACACCATGGCTGCCAGGAGAAGTGTATTAATGTGCTAGTGGGCAACCGAGGCTCAGCCTGCTGTGAGCCCCTGAGAGGATGTGTAGAGGTGAGAATGCCCAGGCTGTTCTGCCCCATTTCTTTCTTTTTTTTTTTCTTTTAGAGACAGACTCTCTTTTGTTGCCCTCGGTAGAGTGTTGTGGTGTCACCATTCACAGCAACCTCCAACTCCTGGGCTTAGGTGATTCTCTTGCCTCAGCCTCCTAAGTAGCTGGGACCACAGGTGCCCACCACAATGCCTGACTATTTTTTGTTGCAGTTTAGCTAGGGCTGGGTTTGAACTTGCCACCCTCAGTATATGGGGCTGGCACCCTTACTCATTGAGCCATAGGCGCCACCCCTGTTCTGCCCCATTTCTGGTCTGCTCGGTAAAGCACATTCCTGGAGTACATCGAATCCCTGGCACCCTGCCCTGCTGTGCACAGTGTCCAGACCACCCCTCACATGGAGAAGCCAGAAGACCTCAACACCACTGGGAAGGGTCTGCAGGTAGTGCGGGGGTGCTAACAGCTCTGTTACACCCCTCTAGGATTTCCCCAAGTGTGTGAGGGGGTTCTGGGGAGTGGAGGGAGTGAGGATGGGCCCTGAGGCTCTGTCCGCATCCCCAGCTTTAGGTCTGGCTTTGCTGTATTCACTGCCATGTAGGGGGTTATTGAGAATGATCTGGTGCTATACATTGATCCCCATTTGGTCCAAGACACAGGTGTTTGGAGACCTTAACAGGGACACAAGTTCACAGAAAGCTCGCGATTGGCTGTAGTGAGTAAACCCAACCCCTGAGCTTCCAGGCCACACCTCCTCTGGCTATGCCTCATCCTTTTTCATGAGAACCCACCCCTCATAGTGGGGGCAGCTGGGGCTCCAGTGAGTGAGCTTATGTGGAACGGGACTGGGTGTTGGATTGTCCCTGGGCAGGGCTCACAGGCCTTCACCAGGTTAGGTTGGCTCTGGCAGGGGTCTTAGAGACCCCTGGCCCTACACTTAATTGTACAAAGGAGGAGCAGACCCTCCCTCCCCAGCATGCCCAGGGACTTCTGGGAGGGATGTGGCTGTGTGCTCCTGATGTACCTCTTCTGAAGGAGGAATGATATTTAACTATGCTACCTGGTCAGCAGCCCATACCCGGGAAGTGGGCAAGTCTGGAAACTCTTGGGCAGGGCTCCCTGGACATCCCCATGGGAAACTGGGCAGCAGCAGCTGGGGCATCCAACCTGAGGCCGTGGCAGGTCCCTGAGGGAGGCAGGAGGCCACTGGCTTCAGCTCATTGGGAAGGATACTCATTTGTGGTCGGGTGAGGAGATGGAGCAGGAAGGGCTCATCCATCTCTGCTTCCTCCGTAACCCTGGGCAGGGTACCTGTGTGCTGCATGGAGCAGGTTGCTACCTACTAGGAACTTGGGTTGGAGGGGACCCTGCAGCTGGGGATGGGGGTACCCTGGTGGGGGAGCTGAGACCTTTTAGCTGAGTGAGGTGGAGGAGGAAACAGGGGCAGGGGAGAGGGGAACCGGCAGAGTCTGGTTGTCTGGAGGTACACGCTCTTTGGGGCCAAGTGCGATTTCTTGGCATGGGATTAGAGAAGTGGACTGAGCTCAGTGTCACTGTCATAGGCTGCCCTTCCTAACTGCTGATGCAGCTCGGCCTCAGACCCACTTCTGTCCTTTATCTGGCCCAAGAACATGTCTGCATCCAGCTGGTCCTCCCACCCACTGCAGGAATCGTGCCTCTGGGGCTGGATGTCACTCCTGCCTGGCCAGCACCACAGCAGACCCTGCAGCTAGCTGCCTTTCTCCATGGGGACAAGGGCCCAGCCTGTACCTCTGTCCATGGGAAGAGAGTGGGCATTTATTGAGTACCACTTGTGTACCTTGTGGAGCAGTATTTTTCAAGCTTTTCTCACGGCACACTTGAACTTATAGTTAAACTTCAGCAGCACACTTAAATTATGTTGATCAAGAAAGTAAAGAAAAGGCTACACTTACTGTGCTTTGAACTTCTTTCATAAATTAATGAATTAATGATCTTTAAAAATTTTTGTGGTACACCTAAAATCTTTTTACAGCACACCGGTGTGCTACGGCATATGGGTTGAAAATCACTGCTGTAGACTCTGCCAGACCCTTTAATGCCTTATTTTATTTCATCTTCACAATAATGGGATGATGTGATATTATATTCCTATTTCAAAGATATGAAAAATAAAGATAGTACATAGCCAGTAAGGGCAGGGCTGGGGACCCCGTTTGGGTTGTTCTGTGTCCATGTTACCTTTTGAGGGACAGAGTGATGGTGCTGAAGAGAGGGCCTTAAAACTCATTTTCCCGGGCGAGTCCTGGAGGCCATTTGGGAGTACAAAGGATGAATGAGGCCTGGGGTTGGGATCCCATGGTTCCTCATTTTCCAGTGTAATCTCAGTAGCCAGGGAAGAACTCAACCTTTAACATGGCAACCCTGCTTTGACCTCCGGCAACCTCCACTCCAGAACTGAAAGTGACCTTAGGAATTTTTATTTACTCTCCCATTTTACAGAGGAGAAAACTGAGGCTGGAATTGAGAATTGGCTCAAATTTCTCCTGAGGAGTACCAAGCCCAATATGGCTATTCTCTGCCTCTGAATAGCCCTCACAAGCCGGAAGACCCAGATAGCCTTGGGGATGGCTCATTAGCCAGTAGATGGATTTCTTTGGAAATCCTCCTGCCAGAATGGTGTTTAAAATGGTAAGTCATGCCTGTGCCCCACTGTACCAGGAGAAAGCCACTCCAGTCATTGCCTCATGCTGGCATTTAGTAAAGCCACACCAAGTGGTCTGGAGTCCCTGAGCTAGTAGATGGCAGAGTGCCAAGTCCCAGACTTCTGGACTCCTGATCCAGTGCTCTTTCTGTGGCCTCCCTCTTGAGTAGGAGGAAACACACAGGTTGCAGGCCCTCTGTGGTTTTGGAGAGAGTTTGGACATAGGGCTTCTGAATATTAGAATCTTAAAATTTCTGACTTTTGGAGGTAGATGGGATCATGGAGATGGCTTCCTATCTGTGGCTAACCTCTTCATCTGGCCTCTAATCAAATATGTCCTATGATGGGGAACTCATCCCTGTAGCAAGCAGGCCCTCTCATTTTTGGCAGCTCCCATTAGAGCTTCCTCCCTGTAGCTCATGGCTATCAGACTGGGCTGAGGGCCCGTGGTTCCCTGCTGGTTCCCTGAGTGTGCCTTCCTTGTTGGGAGTCAGGGAGATGGAGTTTGATTCTTGGCTCTCCCTATCATCTTCTGACCCTGGGCATCAGACTTAGCCTCTCCAAGCCTTGATATCTCCATGTGTAGTGCGATGGTGACCTTATTGGACTGTGGAGAAGTTTAAATGAGAAAAGACATTAGACATGCTTAGCCTGATGGCTGGCACAGAGCAGAGCTCAATATATGCTCGATGGTATTATTATGACCTCCTAATTTGTAAGCTAGGGAGTTAGTGCCTGCCTTGCAGAGTCGGCCTGGGAATTAAATAAGCTGGTCTACAAAAGTGCTGAGCACACGTTTTGGCTTCTAGTGTAGCTGGCCTAATAGTGACAGTAGTGCTTTGTCACTCACGTTAACACTGCAAGGGGAGGGTACTGCTCATGGAGTCATGAGCTCCTGGGATATTGTTTCCTTGACACGTATCTGAGACTTTTATAGGTCACTTTAATTTTAAATTTTGGGTTTTTTGCTGATCTCAATGAGCTCTATCAATTCAGATACATTCAGCTGTGTGTACCAGAAGAACCATGTCAAAATGACTTTCAGTATAAGGAAGTTAACTTTTGTGTGTTAAAAGAACAGTGGGTGGTAGTAGAATCTAGACTGCTAAAGGTGAAATACTTGCAAGGTATTTGACCTTGGGCCAGTTACTTAACCTCTGTGGGCCTCAGCTTCACATCTGTAAATGGGGCTACCAATAGGGGGTACTGGTAGGGCTCCTTGGGGGTACTGTGAGGGCTAAATGTGTCAACAAATGCAGATTGCTTAGAACAGTGCCTGGCACATTGTGAATGCCACATTAGTGTTGACTCTTCTTTATTCTAGAGCGGGAAAGTTTCTGGAGCTCATCAGTTTAAGGGCTCAGTGATCTAAGCAAAGTATTGGGTTTTTCCCCACTGTCTGCTTTGCCACTGTTAATGTGTGGATTTTTTCCTTAGGTTTGTGACCTCCTGGCACAAGATAGCTGCAGCTGCACCAAACATTGTTCCTTTCACCACTTTATCCAAAGCCAGAAGAGAGAATATCCTTCATTTTGGTGATAAGAAAACTTTCTCAAATGACTCTCTTGGAATACCATTGGCTAGAAATGGGTCAAATGCCTAAACTACTTGAGGAGAGGAGGAGGAAATCACTATTATTGGCTGAGCCTAGCCCAGCTTCATCCTCCTGAAACCACTCATATGTGGACCAACTTGGGGGTCCCTAGAGAGAAACAAGGGGGTGTAATGATAAGTTAACTAACAGTGTCTGACTCAGGGTAGCAGTTGTGGCAACACAGCAATGAGGCAAAGGATGTGTCACTGCGTCGTGTTTTGCAGGCCTTACTATAATTTTGTGGTTCATCCCAGAAGCCTCTCTGGTCTAGTGCTGTCTGCCTCTAGTCTGCCAAAGGTGGTTCACACGTTGGCCAGGGGCTGAACTAAGTCCTAATTCACGATCACACATTATCTTTTTTTTTTTTTTTAATTGTTGGGGATTCATTGAGGGTACAAGAAACCAGGTTACACTGATTGCATTTGTTAGGTAAAGTCCCTCTTACAATTGTGCCTTGCCCCCCAAGGGTGACAATCACACATTATCATAGCAACTTGCATTGATTCAACCTCACTTTTTTCCCCCCTAAGTCAAGAGGCAGGTACTATTTCTATATTCATTTGCAGATGAGAGAGCTGAGGCAGAGCAAAGATGTGTGTTAGCAGATGCTATAGGTACCCTGTCCACAAGTCTCTGGTCCTTCTCGGTCACCTGCAGCCTTGGTGGACTGTGGCTGTACCTGCCAATAGCTTCCTGCATCAGGCTCCTGGTGTGTGTGGCAGATGGGAGTGTTGGTAGTTAATGCGCTGAGTGACACCCCTTAAGAAGGGAGGGGTGGGCATTAATGGGCAAACACCCCAGCTTCCTCGTCCACGAGGGGACAATCCCTAGCGTGTTCTACAGTTTCCTCAGTGCACACAGCAGGAACGTGCTCGCACACGCACACTCCGGTGCTGTTCTCTCTTCCCTGTCTTACTTTCTTGGACCTTTACCTGGACATCTTGGGATCACTTCACCCAGATTCTGGACTCAGGAGTTGCTTTTGGTATAACCCGAACTCAGACCCTTGTCTGCGATTGTGGGGTTAGTAGGAAAGGGCTCTGCCATATACACCAGGCCAGCCAACCTTGAGCCAGAGCTCACGACCAATGAGCTGTGCCACTTGTCATTGGAAGAATTATGAGAAATACGAGTGCCCCAACCTCAAATCCCAAATCCCCCCATCTTCTGCCAGACCCGTGCCCATAGGGGCGGGATCTGCCTGTACAGTTACCAAGGCCTGTGGTTCCTGCGGGCGAGGCCTGCCGGGCTCCGACAGGCAGTAGCGATGGCTCATGAACTGCCTGAGGGGATGGGACCAGTGACCCGTGAACTGAATCTGAGGAACAATTCGGCCTTCCCCAGCCGGCTTCAAAGGAGCGATTATGGACCATCCAGGAAATAATACATTTCATGGAAAAGACCGTAATTATGGAGTATTGAGTAAATAATATGTGCTTTTTAAAAGTCTGCAATTATGTATTTATCCTATCTGTAATTAGGGAATTTTTAAAGGGTACATTATAGGTAATTTAAAAATAAAATAATGACACCACTCAAAACAAACAGCCCCAAACAAAGACAATTCAGGCCACCCCAAACTCAGCTCAGGGATGATTTCAGGGGGAGCCACTGTCCTGGGCTTCAGGGAAACCAGATGGCCCATGTTTGGCCCTAGGCAGGTAGGTGGATGAGGTCAGCTTGACCCTGCCCTTGGCTTTACTTCTAAAAGTTCCCCAGTGCTAACATACTTTCCTTGACTAGTGTCAGTCTTCAGATATTTCCTCCTCTTGTGATACAGCCAACAAGTGATTGCTGTGTGACACCTTCATTCTTCTAGAAACTTTGAAGCTACGTTGTCTGATGCGGTGGCTGCTAGTCACTCACGTGTGGCTACTTAAATTGAAATCAATGAAAACTTAAAAAGTTCAAACCAAGTGTCCTCAAACTACAGCCCGCGGGGCCACATGCAGCCCGCCTAGGACATTTATCTGGCCCGCTGGATGTTTTTGCAGCAACTGCCTGTTCTGCTTAGCAGCCGACTTGTCCTAGGGCCCTCAGTCTGGCCCGCCAATGGTCTGAGGGACAGTGAACTGGCCCTCTGTTTAAAAAGTTTGAGGATCCCTGGTTTAAGCAGTTCCTCAGGTGCACTACCAGCATTTCAGGTGCTCAGTAGTGACACGCGGCTTGTAGCTTTTGTGTGGGACAGTTTCCATCCCCGCAGAAGGTTCTATTAGACGGTGTTGCTGTAGAATTGGCTGCTTACACACATCATAGATTGTTTACATGGTGTACACCTGAAAAATCACAGTGCAGAGAAGCTTATTCTTTTTTTCTTGTACTTTCTTTCCCACTGGCCTGTCTAATAAACACCTCTGTCCCTGATAACCCCAATGTACTTCTCTCTATCCCTTCTTTTATACTTTCGGTCTTATGTTGGTTTTTCCCAACAGACTGGGGAGGCCTGTCTCATTCATCTGCATGCCCGCCCCACCCCACTCCAGGCCAGGATCTAGAATAATATTTGTTGGCAGGGAAGCTCCCAGGTAAAACTTCTGTGAAAACCTTTCTCCCTTACCCTTCTGCCTTTGTTGTACAGCTCAACACTCACCTCGGTCTTAACGGCTCTCAGCCACAGTAAGTGACCAATGTTTGGCCCAGGAAGTTTTGGCCTGGTGGAAGTGGTGGGGGTGGTGGTTATGGTGGAGATATGATGATCTCAAGATATGATGAACAGGATGTGGTGGAGATGGTTAGGGTGGTGGTGATGGTGGAGGTGATGATGATTTTGGTGTGGTCACTGTTGTATTAAGGTGGTGGTGGCAGCGAGGGTGATGATGGAGGGGGTTCTGGGCTGGAGAGCCAGTCTGTGGAAGGAGAGGGTGGGGGTGGGACCCTTTTCTTGAGTGAGCCACAGCCCAAGCCAACCCTTCCGAGCTTCAGTCCCTTCACTATAAATTGCCTTCTTCATGGTCTTATTATGAACATCCGACGGGCTAATGAATTTGAGAGAATGCTAACTGTTTAGTTTAACACTCTGTTTAATTTTTTTGAATAGCTGATATGTTTGCATATTCAAAAATAAAAACAAAACGTTGGGATTGTAGAAGGAAACTCTCCCTCTACCCACCTCTGTCCCCATCTGTCCATTCCTTTGTCTCTAGCTAGACCCTGCTATTAATTTCCTATGTCCCCAAAGGTTTCTTTTTAAGGAGTTTAAACTAAAGCAACCACAAACATATATTGATTTCTCTCCTTTGCACCAATGGTACCACAGTGAACATACTACTCTGTGCTTTTGTTTTTCAGCTACAAGATGCTGTGCCCATGTGAGATATTCACTCTTAGAAAGACAGTTGCCCACATAAACTTATAAGGTCTAGAGCAGGGACTGTGCTCCCTTCTTCTTTAGCCAACTTCAGGATGTGCCCGTGGCAGAGCACGGACCTTTGGAGTTAATAGAATCTCATTTTCAATGGGTGTGGAGGCCTCTGTTTCCACACCTGTAGAATGGGGACAATAGTAGCTCCTATCTAAAAACCTTCTGTTCTGATAATTTGATAAGAGTGTTTGAGTGCGCAGCCCTCTGTTCAGTGCCTGGCACATAGTAGGTGCCCAATAGATGGTAGAAATAGGAGGCTGGCAACTCCCTGCCATGAGTGGTACCCATGTGGCCACGATCAGGGTGGCTGAGAGGACCTGACAGGCAAGATGGGGCTTGTGTATGGCATAGCTAGGATCTCACGTCCCCTTGTCTGTGTCCCCTCAGAGGCTGGGAGAGAGGTAAACATTGCCCAGGTAGCAGTGTGACTGTGTGATGGCTGTAAGGAAACTTTCATGTTGGATCCGAATCCTGACACAGGCTGTGAAGGCCGAGGCTCTGAGGAGGCAGTGCGTGCCCTCATCCACATACCGCCCCTGCTCCTCTCTCAGAGCTGTTTATGAGAGTTAAGGACCTCCTTGTCACCACTGTCACATGGGTGTACTTACATAAGTGCACTGGGGCCCCTCAGAACCAAGCTCCATTTATTGGGCACCTACTATGTGCCAGATACTGAACAGAGAGCTGTGCACTCAAACACAAGAATTATCACAACAGAAGCCTTTAGTTAGGAGCTACTATTGTCCCCATTCTATAGGTGTGGAAACACCAAATCTGCCCTTGGTGCTGGGAGAGGGAGGAAGAGAGGACCCAAAGGCCCAATCACTCTCTCACCGTCCTTGAATGGCTCTGGGAAGACAGAGTGGGGACCAGATGGGACATGCTCAGGCGGCCTCACTCCAGCCCAGCCCCTCTCTGCTCCTCCTGCTCCCAGACCTGTCCCCTCAGATCTGTCTTCCTTGCTGTCCCCAGAATCACTGACTTGGAGATCAGCATGGATAGTCTGTCTCCAGGGCTTACCAGGTGCATAGCAGGCCACGTCTGCAGGGTGGGTCCTCCCTCCTCAGCCTGGTGATCAAGGCTACCTAACGGAGGGTTCCAGCCTCTGCCTTGCCTCCCCTCTGCTCCCTTCAGCTGGGTTGGGCTACTTCCTCCCCCACCAAAGTCACCATTTGAGCAGTACTGGGAGCTGGCCAGAGATGACATCCGGCTCCCTTACTATTTAGGCAGGTCTTTCCCATCTTCTGCTCCCCAGAACTATTCTCGCCATCTCCTCTGGGTTCCCAACCACCTCTCCCTCCCTCGAGCTCCTCCCATTGCTGGACTCTGAGCACCACGTGGTCTGCCCTGGGATACTTCCATAGGTGTCTCTCTCTTCCAGGGAAACAGTATAATGTACTAGTTTAGAATGTGGCCTTCAGAGTCATACTATCTGGGTTCAAATCCCCTTTGGCAAGGCATTCACCTCTCTGGGTCTTTGTTTTCTCCTCTGTAACGAGAAAGGAGGAGGAGTTCCCATCTCAGGGGTGCTGATTGGATAAACAGGCAGGTAAATTACTTAGCAGAGCACCTGGCGCAGAGCAACAGTGACACATGTTAACTGTTGATGCTATACCACAGCTCTCTGATTTCCACCACAGGAAGAAAAAGTCTGACCATGGGCCGTGCATCCCTGTAGGACAGAGACTGGCCTGGTGGGGACACACTGAAGGGTAGTCACAGTCTATTTTGAGAATATAGGAGAGATTTGATCTTTACATTCTACTCTCTGCAGCTTCCCCTCTCCCCAGAGGGGCCCCCAGATCCCAGAACCCTGATCAACATAAGCCTTGGACCCTTCAGGCAGGTGCCAGACATAGGAGTAGTGGGTTTTTACAAGGTAAGGACGTATAAGATGTGACAGGCCTGGAATTAGCAATGCAATTCCTCTGTCATTTTTATCATTGGCCCCTGCAGGGAGGAGCTGATTAAATGGATATTCAACTCTTTGCATTAATGTGCATCCAGCTTCAATTTGCATTTCATTAGCCGCACAAAAAGCATAATTTTATTATTTGCCGTTGGAAAGCAGATCTCTGCTAACAAGCAGCTACACGCTGTTCCTGAAATATAGTGTGACTGGCTTGCTCTGCGGTCGGACTCGCTCTGCCATCTTCTTCCTCCTCTGAAGACTTCTGGCTCCTGGGTAGAGGTGGTGTGTGGCAGCCCTGGTCTCATCATGGTATGGTCAGAATGCGAATGTGCTTTCATTCTCACCTGGTCCTTCAGAGGGCTCCGTTTTTCTGATGCATCTAGGAAGGTAGGGTTGACTGTGCTATCTTCCTGGTCAGTCACTGTCACCACCCATAACAACATCACCACTGCCCAAACAGTATTCCTACCTTTATCACGCCACCTTCACTATACCAACACTACCATCATTGCTGTCCTTATTACCACCGCTGTCCTTCTTGTCACCTGCCCCCCATCATTTCCATTACCACCCCCCACCTCCATTATCGTCATCTCCACCACTGCCACCATGATGATGGTGATGGCCGTAACCACCACCATCATCATCACCATCATCACCTTTACCACCACCTCCCTGGCAATCAAGAACACCCATCCCATCACCATCTTCACCACACTAATACTCCCTGTCCACAGCTATTTTCACTGTCACCATTGTCACCTCCATGGCTACTTCCACCACTGCCACTATCATCACCTCCACCACCACTGCCACTACAGCCTTCACTACTGTTGCTAACTCCACTCAACCAAACCAACAGCATCTCTGTCCCTAACCAAACCAAGACGTATCCATCATCATCACCCCACGATTTTTATCACCTCCATGTCCCAACGCTTTCACCCCCACAGCCAGTAGCGTCACCATCACTGTGTCCATTAATACCATCAGAACGATCATCATCAATGTCATGACCACCAACACTGCTGTCTCCATTTGTTCTACTTCAGTGAGGATCTTGACCGTTACCACTGACATTGTGTCTTCAGTATTATTTTAAAAAATCTGACAACACTAGCATGGGAAACCTGCATTGCTGTCAGAGTTCCTGGATCTGGGGACCCTGTGTGAGCAGATGGAATAATCAGAGAGGATGGAGCTCTTGAGAGAGTGAGGGAGAAAGCTGGCCAGGTGACCAATGCCAGGGGATCTGGAGAGTAGATCATCACTGTCACCACCAATAACTACAACCTTACCACTGCCCAATCAGTATTTCCACCATCATCAAACCACCTTCAATGTACCAATACTGTCATCGTTACTGTCATTATTACCACAACCATCATCCTCGTCACCTCCCTGCCCCACTTTCATGGGACAGGGACGGGGCACGGGAGCAGTAAGGTCATTGATAAGATCATGACTTTGGGGAAAGTTGTAACCGTGAGGCCTTGAGTGGGTCACATTTCTGAGCCTTAGTTTCCTCATTTGTCAAGTGGGATTAACAATGTCCCTTCCTTGAGTTGCATGTTAATCAGATGACCTATGTGTATTGAGGATTTGTGTAGTGGAGGCTGCCAGTTGTCTGCCCAGAGGCCCTTGGGTCTTCTTGGATCTCTCTTCTGAGTTCTGTGCGTTCCCACCCCAGTTTCTCTCCTAACACTTTGCAGTTGCAAGCTTCTTCAGATACCTTCGGATTACTGCAATTTCTTTGCTCAGAGGTGCTGAGAGCCGGAAGTGCCTGGCAGCCTGGGATCACAGTGGTAGGAATATGGGAGACCAGCTTCTTTGCTTCAAGGTGGGGCAAACCCAGAGATGTAATTTACACATTGAGCTCCCTGCAGGGTCAGGTCTCATTGGACCCTCACCTGTAATTGCATCGTTGTGTGGGTTCCTCCCTTCCCTGCCTAGCTCCCCCCACTCCCTTACCGGGCTGTGTCAGGAGCAGTTTTATAATACATTGCTTGCACGGAATCTCCATCTCAGGGTCTGTGAGATGACACACAGCAGGATTTCAGTACGTGGTGGTTCCTTTCTCCTCTCCTCACGTTTGTCAAGCACATTAGCCAGTGGAAGGCTTCCATGCACACTGTTCATTGGAAGTGCTTGCTAACTCTGGCACTTTCTTACAGTGGGAATCATTATCCCCATTTTGCAGGCATACAACTGAGACTCATGTGCAAGATCGTGGACTTAATAAGTGAGAAATGTGAAATGTAAACCATATTTTCTGAATTCAAAATCCAGCTTTCTCCTGAAGTACCAGCCTGCAGAATACTCAGAGCTCAGGGGTGGCTCAAGCCAGGGCCAGCATGTGTGGGTGGCGATTGTGGATCAGAGAGCTTGGACTCCAGCCTTCTTTCCCCTTCACCTTGAGCAGTGCCTTCCTAGGCTCTTATCTGGAGCACAAACAGATTGCCAGCCACAGTGAGATCACTGTGGGAGAAGGGATGACCCAGGCAATTTAAAAGGAAGATTGCCCATGCAGTGAAAGGGACTCTGCCCTCTGCTCAGTGCTGTGTGAACTTGGGCAATTTGCTTAATCTCGCTGAGCCCTGGTTTACTCATTTAGTACTCCCAACTACTTGATGGGGCAGAGGCTGTGATCATCTCGATTTGACAGATGGCTGAAAGTGGCCATAGATGTTCTGGGAGGGGGAAGATTGAACAGAATGGAGAACGAGTGCTTTGCTCGCTTCCTCCAGCTCAAGTATCCTCTGAGGTACTTTTTTGACAAGATACATCTGGCTTTGGCTCAAATATTTCTCTACTTCAGGATTCTTGCCCTCCTGCAAAGAGGCCCCATTCCAGCTCAGGTTGCCAGCATTCTTCCCATAAAGCCTGCAGGCCTTCCCATGGTTTCTACCCATTGTGTCTGGTGGGGAATGGCCGTGGCCTTCAGGGATATGCAGGCAGCTTTCTATGCCTTGCAGTCTGCTTGTGCCCAGTCTGGTCTGGATCAGAGGTGATAGGGCAGCCTCGTGCCCATCCATTTCACCCCAGATCATTCTCACATTATTAGGTTGGAACCATCTGTTTATATGTCTGACTACTTGGTAAGATGTTCTCCTTGAGGACAGTGACCTCATCTCAGTCCTCTTTAAATCCCTGTGGCCCAGCCTGGCTCAGAGGAAGTCCTCAAAAGCAGCATAGGTCAAGTGGCCTTTGGAGTCAGGAACGTTTGCATTCAAGTCCCACCTCTACAGCTCCTTAGCTGTGGGGTCTTAGGCTTTTTTGCTTCTTTGAGCCTCAGCTTCTTCATCGTGAAATGGATCTAATCAAATCACCTACCTGACAGGGTTACTATCAGGATCAGATAGCATCATGAATAGAGAGTGCCAAGTCCTGCAGCTGGCCTGCAGGGAGAAGCCTCGGGAACTGAGAGGTGACCAGCACCTGTTCCCTGCTGGACATGATCTTTATGAGGTGGTCTGAGCAGCCTGCTGCCTCGTCCTGTCACCACACTCACTCGGCCTCATGCCCTGGGGATGGCTATCTCTATGCTGAGTTGCTGGTTTTGAACCATCCTCAAAATGCAGGTGGAAAGGAGCAGCCCGAGCTCTGGCCCTTACTGCTATGGTGTGACTGGTATGCACCTCCAGACTTCAAGGCAAGCATCCCTGGCTGAACCCACTGTGGAGATCTTAAATTGGCACCCTGCGGAGTGAGCTGTCTGATTCTACAAAGGCAGTATTTCTGGTTTTCAAAGGAACTGAATAATTTAAAGTGCACAAGACAAAAAGTGGGATTAAGGTGATCTGATAGGCTCTGCAGGCTGGGGCATCAATTATACACGCCCAACTCGTAAAGCTTTATTTGTGAGATTCAGAATTTATTGTCTGTCTGAAGCACTAATTACCAGGTCTCTCTCTTTTAGTCTTACAGGTCTCTCTTTTAGATTTATTTTCTCCTTTCTTTCTCCCCCCGCTGGGGCTGAATAGCTTCCATTCCTGAGAAGGAATTGCCTTCTTAGAGGTGGACACAAGAAGATAACTTGGGTTTGGCTCATCCCCTCTGGGCACCTTAGAGAAGCAGGACGGGTCAGGGCAGAAGCCTGTATTGTATATGTATTAAGAAACTTACTGTTTTCACTTTAAATTTTGTCAAAGTTATATCTGTTTCTAGTATAGAGAGGTGAAGAGTTCCATGTGGTGTGCTTGATTCTTCCTTTCCTGCTCAACTTTTTCTTTTTCCAGGAGCTGGTATCTTGTTCTTTTGTTTGCATGCCTTTCTATGTGCTTATCTCCAATTCAACTCCAAAGTCTTAGCCAATTCCCCATGCCTCCTCTCATCATTTTTACTCTATCAATTTCATCATCCTGCCAGTTCTCAGAAGTCTTCTGAGCTGATGCTTTCTGTGCCTGGGTGCATCTTATCCTGGCATCTCCCTTTATCACCCTCCAAGGGATGCCTTTCCCTCGCCCCTGTGTTGGAGTTTCCCTCATCTGCAGTCCTCATGTCCTTATCTATTTCGGTTTACGACTTTGTTTTGGTAGAGCACATCCTCTAAAACTTCTCAGAAAGGACGCATAAGAGGCAAAAATTTTGCCTTTCTGAAAATCACACTGATTATTTAGCTGGATATAGAATTCAGGATTGGGTTTTTTTTTTTTAAATGCAAATAATTTCCACCGTTATCCTTTGGTTTCCAGTGATATAAAGAAGTCAATGCCATTTTGATTCCTCATTCTTTTAAATATTATCATTTTTTTTCTTTTGAGGAAGCTTGTGGGCTGTTCTCCTTGTTACCATCGATTTGAGAGCTGATCTTGCTGTCCTATGGTGAAGACCTATTTTAATCCATTATGTTGAACACTTGATGGAACTCTTAGTCTAGAAACTCAGGCCCTTCCATTTGGGGAAATTTTCCTAAATTATTTCTTGAATGACTTTCTTCCGTGTCTTTGGTTTCATCTTTCCAGGAACGTCTATAATTCATACATTAGGCTTCCTGGATTGATCTTCTAACTTTATCTTTTTTTCTTCTTCATCATTTTCCCTTTGCATTTTTGATCTTCTCTTGAAACCTTTCTTTAGATTTCTGCCAATTCTTTTGAGTTTTAATTTTTTCTTCTCTTACGTATTTAATTTTCAAATCATCCTTTATACAGCCTCAGAGTGACTGCTCAAACACAGAGTGACAGGCTCATCAAAGCCTCGCCTAGCTTTCCATTGCCTGCAGAGGAAGGCCCTTGTTGTTGTTGTGACTGTAGGCCCCAGCATATTTCTCCAGTGTTATCACATTGAGCCTCTCCATGTAACCCAGGTTGCAGGGTTGCAGCTGCTTCAGCCAATCCACTGTGATGGACCCATGACATAACCTCTTGCCTAGATGCCTTTGCTTGAACTGATGCTTCTTTCCGGAATGCTTTCACTCTGGCTCTCTCATAGTTGGCTTTGGCCTTACTTTCCCCAGTGGATTATGAAGTCCTTGAGAGAAGGAGCTATTCTGAGCACCTCCCAAGCCCTGGGCCCATGGCAAGTTAGGTATTCAATTTATATGATAGTTAATGAACATACTGTGTCTGGGCACATGAGTGTACTCAACTTCTGGACTAGTCTCCCAGAATGAATTTAACACAATCCCTGTCCTCATGTCCTCGTGTGATTACACGTGGTGGGGATGAGGGTCCACATGGTGTCTTTGTGTATATATAAACATACATGTGTGTACACACAGAACAAGTCAATGCACAGTTGACTGTGACCAGTGTATTAAGAGAGGGACACATCGTGTGTAAGGAGAATTTTTGAGAGATAAAACTCCCATTTAATCTGGTTTAGTTATCCATCAAAGCCTTTGTAAGAAGCGTTAGAGTAGTACGCCTTTGGCCCAGCACATAGGCCTCGGGGGTTTCTGCCTGACTCTCTGTCTCCATAGGTGACACTTTCCCTTTGGTCCCTGCTGCCATCTCTCTGAATGTTCTGTCCTTCTTTTAGGAACAGGGGAAATCATTTTCTATTCTCTTTGATACTAGACAGCAGGCTGGGGTTTCCAAAAATTTCCTCTCTGTAAACAGGAGCAAATTGGAAAGAGCTGAATTCTCCAAGCCCAAGATAATCTGAGTGCCCTGGCAGGGTCCATACTCTGTTCCAGGGGAGACTTATTCTAATAGCAACCATGCATTGGGCACATCATATGGACCAGACACTGTGTGAAGTGCTCCAGATATGTAGTCTCATTTAAACCTCACAAAACATCTGGGGGAGGGGGATATTGTCCTCATTTCCTGTACTTGGAAACAAGACCAGAGAGGTTAAAGTGATTAACTTAAAATCACACAGTCTGAAAAGGCAGGGTAAGCCAGGATTCAGATCCAGGTCTAGTGACTCCACTCTTTAACACAATAAGGAAGAAACCAGAGAAAAGGAAGCCATGAAGGTTCTCATTTGGAGCTCCTCTCGAAGGGATTAGATGAGAGAAAGCTCAGGGGAACTAGGTCAGGCAGGTGAGCTGCAGGGATTCTACACAGCTTTCATCCCTGGGCTAATTGCAGATGGATATATGGCCCAAGGACACCAGTGCACAGATTTTGGGACATGTTGGGATGGTGGCACTGGTCAGAAGCCAGGATGCAGCTAGCAGCAGTTGCCTCACTCTGTGGCTGATGTTGTAAGGCAGGTGTGAAGGCAGTGGGAAGACTTAGTTGTGTACCTTGAAGGTAGCAGGGGACTGAGAGTCTGTCCAGAAGATCCCCTTACTTTATTCACCCCAGAGAAAGCAGAGCCCCAGTTCCCCAGAGGAGTTCTGACTTGCCCAAGGCCACATGACCTGCCCTCGGCCCAAGGGCTGAGACTGGCCCATCCATGGTCTAGGGCTCCTGTGTCCATCCCAGGGCTCTTCCATAGTGCTTCAGAGAGGTGTCTCTGGCCCAGAGGGTGAAGGGTCAATCAAGAATGAGGAAGGGTGAATGGTGGGATTATACCCATGGTGTATAATGCAAGGGTACATGTCGGATCTATTAGTATAGAGTATAAATGAGATGAGGTATATATTAACCAGTGTGATGTAAGCGTTCCTAACTCTATATGAAATCAGCACATTGTACCCCATAAATGCATGTATACATGATCAATATGTTTATGATTTAATAATAAAAAAAAGAACACAGCTTAGGAGGCCTGTGAGAACAAGGAACAATAGATGATGACTTGGGAGATGAGGGTAAGATTCAAGTTATTCCAAAATGTTACTTGTGTTTTTAAGAAGGAAGCGTCATTCTATTACTTTATATACCTGATAGTAACTTCAACAGACAAGGAAGAGGTGCCCTAGGAGGCCTTTCATGGGGGACAGTGCTCATTTTGAAGCTTCTAAGTGGATCCCGGTTTTGACACTTGAACACTGCTGAGGGGAGGATCACTGACAATCCACTGTGGAAAGCAGGCATTATCCACAGAAGTCGGAGATGTTCACTCGGGGTAAACTGTGTATGTTCATACTGTGGAGAGGGAAAGACCGAGGGCTATGTATGGGTGAATCTCAGGAAAGTACTGTTGAGTGAAAAGAGCAAGTCTCAGAAAAACACAGATGGGCGGCTTCTCCTGTGGCTCAGAGGAGTGGGGTGCTGGCCCCATATGCCAGAGATGGTGGGTTCAAATCCAGCCCTGGCCAAAAACTGCAAAAAAAAAAAAAAAGAAAAAAAGAAAAAAAAGAAAGGAAAACAAAGAGTATGCTTTTATTATTATTTTTATTAAATCATAACTTTGTACATTGATGCATTTATGGGGTTCAGGGTTCTGCTTCGATATACAATGTGAAATGCTTACATTGAACTAAGTAACACATCCATCACAATGATACTCATTTCTTAATAGTTTTAAAATGTACCATTGCATCATGCACATTAGGTGAAGTCCCTCCAAATACCCTCCCTCCTCTCATGTCCCTCTTCCCCTCTCCTCTATATCCTCTTTCCTTCTGCTTTCAGGACTATAGTTATGTTTTGCCATTCATATGAGTGTGTAGGTGGTTATATATTGATTTCATAGTAGTATTGAATACATTGGATACTTTTTTCCTCCATTCTTGAGATACTCTACTAAGAAGAGTATGTTCCAGCTCCATCTA
>CAUYTI010129408.1:0-25146 GCA_963575145.1 Galago senegalensis
TTTGACACAATGACTATGCAAATAACATGAAATTTATGTGAACCAGCTTGATGAAAGTATGTCAAAATATGTGTGAAGACACTACACTGTACCCCATGTTTGCATTAATGTACACAGCTATCATTTAATAAAAAAAAAAAAGAAATTTTTCTTTTTAAAAAGTAAAGGGTAAGAGGCTTGTTTGCTACAGAACCAGGTTTCTCCTACCTGAGTCAGCCTAAAATCTAAGTTAAAATGAATGTCAAATATAATAATTGACATTTTTCTCAAATGCAATGTCCATTTTTCCAGGCAAAGTTAATAGCTTCCTCCTCTCAGCTTCCTTAGCAACTTGTGCTCATTTCATTTGCTACCCTTGCTATGCTGTTATTTCTTGAATATGTTGTTTTTACCCCCTAGATACTGTGTTTCTTGAGATACTTTATATACTTCAGCATTTTGCTTAGTAGCTGGAATTGTGAACTAAGAAATAAATATATCAAGGAACAAATAAACATGTCTCATTTGCAAAGAAGTAGCCTCTAGAAACCTTTCTCTAGCACAGAGAAAGAAAAAATAAATTACCCAGAGAAAAGCTGGCGACTCTTCCAAAATTTTCTAGGGTGTGTTTTTTTGTAAGGGTTTATACACACAGATAACAGAGAACTAAAACCAGTGCTACAATATAACATATTTAGTTAAAGAAAATTGGCACACTATTATTGGATTTTGACCACAGATAAACGTGGTCTCATTTGAAAGGTAATTTTCATAAGCAAAAGAACAAAATATTGACACATCGGAAATGTGATTGGGCCTCTGAGCTGCAGTTTCCTAATTTGTGAAATGAGGATGATTGACGTTGGACACATTTGTCTCCTAAAGTTGATATAAGAAATAAATAAGAAAATACATGAAAATCTTGATTAATAATTAAGTAACGGTTAGAGTGTTCGTTTCTGTTGTGTTACTTACTGATCTAAAATATGGCGTTTAAATTTCCTGGCATTGTCCATGCAGAGAAAGGGATAAAGATAACTATGTTTTGTGATGGTTGTATAAATTCAAGGATTTCAGTCTACCCAGTGAGACTTTCTCCCATCTTTATATGGGTGCAGAAACTACCAGACGTAGTGAGCTTAACTTATAAAGAATAAGGCTGATAAAATAGATGGTATTAAGAATACTAGCTGAATCTATTTTTCCTAAAATCACCAGCTGAGTAATGATTGCAGCATAGCGGACAGATTCATGACAATTATTTTAGGTCAAGTGTTTTTCAACCTAAGCATGCACTCAAAAACCTGAATATTCAATGATCCATAAAAATAAAATGTTTATTGATTCCATTAGGGGACCTTCGCTTTTAAATCAATCCAAAGAAAAATGTATTTGGAAATTATTCTATTCCAAGTGTTAAAATTCTAGCAATAAAAATGACTAAAATAGTCATTTCTCTTAAGGAATTCAAAGTCTAGTGGGAGAGATAAGGTAATGTTTTATAAAAAATATTGTTTCAGCTGAAATATTATCTGACAATCACAAGAGTGAAATATAGAACTGTAGCTTGGGCTCTTGTGGCACTGTGTGTTTACCAAAAACATGGCCTTTATCACAGGAAACTCTCAAGGCCTGAAACTTTGTATGTAATAAATATTTATAAGTCTGAACATAGGGCTGAATTGGAATTAGTGTATATATTTGATTGTTTTTAGATTACATGTAGGAGTTCCCCAGTGGGCTATGTAGTCTATTTATTCTAAAATTTAGTCTCTCAGTAGCAGTGATCATGGTAATAGTGGCTACCCTCCCTATTTGGATCTTTCTGATGATAGCAGTGTGCTGGAAAATTATCTGCCACCCAAGCTGGCAATATGGGACTTGAAAATGCCACAGTATCCCCATCTTAAATTCCAAGAAATATTCTGCTGTAGAAGGCTGAAACCACAGATAGCAAGAACTCTCTCTATATGAGTACTAAGTTTTGTTTTGATCTAATAATTGAGACAGCTATTAGGTGACCAACAGGAAATAGCGTATACACCCCAGATACCCTGGACAAAGTATGATTCATGTCACAGGTGGGACAGAGAATGATGGCAGAGGATTTCATCAAGGTCTTCAGAAGATGTGTTATTTAAAACTTACTTCTAAAATTATCCATTTAGTACTTCCAGTCCAGAGTGAACTGAGACCCTTGTAAGTGAATCTTCAGATAATGGGGAATGCTGTGTCATCTCTACCAATCAATCAATCACCAAGTCCTGTTGCTTATAGATTTTAATATTTCCCATGTTTATTCTTTCCTTATCATAAACATGTGTATCCCAAGCTTACTTAAACTATTTTGATGTCCTCTGGACACTCTGCCCCTAAAGAATACCATGTTTAAAAGGAAAGTCGGACCATATCTTTCCTGGGTTTATAACACTTTAGTAGACCGTCATCATCTTTTGAGTGAAAATAAATTCTATATCAGCTTACAGGCTCCTCTGTGGGTTAGTCCTTTTTATTTATTTATTTTTTTACTTTTATAATCCACTACTCCTCTTTCACAAAGCATGCACAATAACAAAAATGACAAAAATACATTGAGATTCTTAAAAGAAATCATGGTATTTCATGGTTTTAAGATTTTCTAAAATCTATTTCCTGTTCCTGCAATTCTCCCCTGTGCCCCTCTCTATTGCTTGGGTAACTTCTACTAATTCTCCAAAATGAAACTCAGTTATCATCCCCATTAATACATTCTCTAGTCTTGCTAACCCCAAGGATGTTGTAGGTGAGATGCTTTTCACCCCTAGCAGGCTGTTCATCTTTCCATCTGAGCACTAAAGTTTGGTAACTAAGACTGAGACTATGAACATGAACTTATATGGATCCAACTCTCTTTTTTATTTTGGACTTTTGAAGTAGGATATTAACCTCTCCACAGAGCCCCTTTCTATTTCCAGAATGCAGTTTACAATGATGGCTAACTCATCAGTTTCTTGTGAACAACGTATGATACTAGATGAGTAAGGGCTTTAGCAAAGGACTCAACATGTAAGAAAAGCTCTGTAAATATTGCTTATTTCACCAGCCCTTACCACATTGAAGTAAAATTATTCCCTACTATTTTTATCTCTAAACATCGAGACTTTGGGCCCCTGCTCTCTTCTTCTGTGTATCTCCAGAAATGGACCCACTGCCCCAAACATAGTAATCACTTAATAGCTATTTGTTAAACCAAAGCAAGCCTATGGACTTGACCTTGCCTTTTACAAACACAATTAAGGATGGCACATTGCACTTATGTGGATGCATGATGAAATGAAGGCAGGAAGGTGTTCCGGTAAATATCTAAGACCTAGTTGGTGATAAACTAGTTCTGATTACTAGATTTTCTGAGAGTAAAACCTTTGTTATAGTTGCCCTACCACAGCAGATTTTCAGCATGGAAACACTTTGACAAATTTCCTCATTAGTTGGAAGTGTCAGATACAGTATTTAAGCTTGTCATAATTTGCATTTAATACATTAGAGGTTCAGGTTCTGCAACCATTTAAAAACCTTAGACCTGATTCTGTTGGCAGTATAAAGAGTTCAGCAAATAACTCTCCACCGATGCTGAGCACACCTTAGTTTGTGGAAATGGTAATGGACAACTTGATTGGAATGAAGGATTGTACTGTAATGAAGGTACCTTAATGAAATACCTGTCATGGAAGGAGACAAACTATTCATGAAGACAAATAGCCACAGGGAGTTGTTGCTGTCCTAAAAATATCCTGTGCCTTGACCACGAGTAGGCCGTAATGAATACAAGTAATTAAAGCAACTGCTGGTGAATATCAAGTCATTTTCTTCCCTGAAATTTGAATACATTACCTGAGCAGGGTGGGCAGGTTTTTGCCTTTTTCATTTTAGGAACACTAGGCATACTGTATTCAGCCTGATCTGCTTTATTGTCTTGCTGTGATTAGGGCATTATTCTGATTCCAAGAAGAACTTCTTTCTGACCTGCTGTCTAGCTGGAAGTCTTTTCTCTAACTCGTAGTGTTCCCCACACAGGTATCATAAGCTGTGTCATAAGTTAGGATGAACCATATAACAATGCCAGTACTGAACAATTTTTGACCCACAAATAAATATGTTTCATATTTTTCCCTCAAATAAATGTTCCTCTGAACTCCCCATCTATGACCTGTTCCTTGTTTTGATATTCCAAAGCTCTGAGAATGCTTTGCTTAGAAAGTTGTTAAATAACCATACAAAAGCCCTAACATCTAACACATAGAGAAAGAAATGTGCCGATACCTCTGTGTGTGTTTGTGTTCAAGCACAGTGAGTCTGCTAAACAGGAAAGAAGGAATTCTACATGTTCTGAAAGTCTCCTAGACGCCCCCCTTCTATTAGAAGCTCTTTGAAAGTTCTTTTATTTTGGCCTCACAGTCTTCAGAGTTGGGCAAACTTATACCCAGTATAGGAAGAAGAAACTAATAGCCTCAAAAAAGCCAAGTCACAATTAAAGTTATACAGGTTTATACTCTAGCCAAGGTATCTCCACTAATCCCCCCTGTTTCTATTGCACAGTGCTATAGCAAAGTTAAATTTATATTTTATTATTGTAATTTAGCATACATTTCCTGCAAGTCAAAATCAAACAGGGACATAATGATACTCTGTGGGAGCATCTCAGTAGACAGAAGCTTTGTGTCAGTACAGCAGGACTGAGTATTA
The DNA here is from genome assembly GCA_963575145.1 of Galago senegalensis. NCBI lineage: Eukaryota > Metazoa > Chordata > Mammalia > Primates > Galagidae > Galago > Galago senegalensis. Next base: position 4,702 of record CAUYTI010129408.1, read on the forward strand.
CCCCTCACACCTGGCACCTGTGTGAAACTAGTGATATAAGCTACCCAGATTGCGAAATATGAGCAAAAAAAAATATTTTTCCTTGACATTATAAACAGTGCCATATCTGTCACAGAAAACAACCAATAACAAATCATGCCTGTCATTTTGGGAAGAGAACTACAACCTTCCACCAGCTTCTATCATTCCAATCATAGAGCTTCTGCCTACACTATGTGTGTGTGTGTGTATCGAGGGTGCAGTTTTATACTATTGTGATAGGAGAGATAATGTTGCATCTGTACTTTTTCTTATTTAAAGGGCTTTCCTGAATGCCACTTGATTTTCACCTCCAAGTTCATCCTTCTTTCAGAGTTGTGGCTACTTATTTATTTTTTTTATTAAACTGGGAAAAAATGTAGACACAAAGATTTTAGATGTTCAAATGACCTGAGATATGGACCACTTGATATATAAGGAGAATTGTAAGCTATAGGTCAAAGATGAAAAATTTCTCACATTAGATCCCTGTCACTGTACTTGGGTCCTTGTGATTATAATTATGGTAGTAAGGAAGTTTTATACTTGAAGTAGAGAAGAGACATCAGGTGTTCTAAGTGTATTTTGGTGTCCCTAGAAACTTGCTGTGTTAACATTCTGCTCCAGTGCTAAAAAGGTTTAATTTTAAGCATTTTTTAAAAGGAAATGATACTAGTTTTATTCATGGAATTCATTTATGACATAAGGAACAAAAATAAATAAAACAAAAATATCTAGTCTTTTCTGAGTCTCTTTACAAGGTAGTTCATGTACATTATCTTACCATGTCACTACAACATGAACAAGGCATTGCTATTATTCCATTTAGTGAATGAAAAAAATTGAGATATAGAGAAGTAACTCATTCACATTTATCTAGTTAATAGCCAGTGTGTCTAGGATTGCTATCACCATCTGACTTCAATCTGAACTATTAATCAATAATGATCTTTTGAAGCAAAGTATTTGGAAAATCAACACCATGCCAAATACAAGTTTTCATCATGAGTTTTCATTTAGGTACTATTTACACATTAAAATATCAATTAGGATTACAGGGCTGAGTGAAGTGGCTCACACATGTAATCCTAGCACTCTAGGAGGCTAAGGCAGATGGATTGCCTGAGCTCAGTTCAAGATCAGCCTGAGCAAGAGCCAGGGACCTTCTCTGCCAAAAATAGAAAAAATTAGTTGGGCATTGTGGTGGGTGACTGTAGCCCTAGGTACTCAGAAGGCTGAGGCAAGAGGGAAGTTGAGCCCAGGAGTTTGAGATTTCTGTGAGCTATGACACCAGGCCACTCTACTCAGGGAGATGAAGTAACTCTGTCAAAATAAAACAAAATAAAATAAGTAGAAAAGGAAAAGCATTACAGAAATTATTGACAAGTGAAAAGATGTTTCCAAATTTGACACACAGAAAACCACTGTCAACAATTTTGTGCAGTTCTTTCCAGTACCTCTTCTGTCAGCCCAGATACCTGCCTAGAGGACATACAACTGTACTGATGCACTTTCTTTAGCTCTGCGTGTACATCTGAGTCACACCTTGATCTTGCATCATTCTCTCTGTTCTCAGAGCTGTAGATAAATGGTCCTCTGATGCCCAGCAGATTTCTCCTTCTCTTTAGGGAAAATCATCCCCTGCGGTGAAGCCTGCAGAGTTATTCACAGCAGGAAAGCGCTCACTTTCTCCACAGCCTCTTCTGTTTAAACTCTTCTTAGCTTTTACTTTCAACTTCAAAATCAGTCCAGAGGCTGACAGAAGGGCCTTTGGACTTAGCTAGTTAAGAAATTCCCAAGGTGAATGTTGTAGTTAATGAGGGACCTTAAATCACTGTTCATTAATCAAAGTACTTGTTGCAAAGAGTGCTAAACCAATTAATACCAGGACCTTGGGTAGAATTTGTAAAGTAGGCTGAGGCCACTTTTGTTCTCTGGTATAGCTGTGGGTATAGTTCATTTAAAAAAAAAAAAAGTCATGCAAGAACTTAGTCATTTTACAAATGTTCCAATTTTAAAACTTACTTTTGAGATTATTCCTACTGCATGACCTAGAGGGATGGATGATAGGATGCTCTTAGCTGGAAGCAATGCTAAATTCTGACTCACTTGGCTCAGCACCTATAGCTCAACCAGCTAAGGCACCAGCCACGTACACCTAAGGTGGCCAGCTCGAATCCAGCCCGGACCCGCCAAACAACAATGACGGCTGCAACCAAAAAATAGCCGGGCGTTGTGGCGGGCACCTGTGGTCCCAGCTACTTGGGAGGCAGAGGCAGGAGACTCACTTGAGCCCAGGAGTTGGAGGTTGCTATGAGCTGTAATGCCACAGCACTCTACCCAGGGGGACAGCTTGAGGCTCTGTCTCAAAAAAAAAAAAAAAGAAAAGATTCATCCACCTCACCGAGGCATCTCTGGGGTTAGTTAAGTCAGTGGCCTAACACCATCATTGGGCACCCAGGTTTCTTCCATCTTCTTTCCTGACATCATCAATGGGTGAGTCTAACTCACCCAGTGGTTTCAAGACAATTGGCAAATTTCAGGCATTGTAAAAAGACTTTCATCAGAAGTATTTTTTCTTATGTGTGGTGGTCTGTTAAGTGTTAACTTGGCTAGGCTCTATAGTACTCAGGTTTTTAAATCAAACACTAATCTAAATGTCACTGTGAAGATGTTTAGTAGATGTGATTAACATCTATAGTCAATTATGGAAGGAGCTTATCCTAGGTAATCTATGTGGGATCCATTCAATTACTTGAACAGCTTTCAGCATGGACATGACGATTCCCTCTGGAAGAAGAAATGCAGTTGAGGACTGTGGCATCAGCGCCTGCCTGAGAGACCCAGCCTGCCTTTCCTGACAGCCTTCCCTGAGGATTTTTGACTTGCCGAAGCAGCCTCATATTGCATAAGCCAATTCTTTGCAATAAATTTCATATGGATATTTCAATGGTTCTGCTCTTTTCCTCTGCTAGAACCCAGATTGACATGCCATGCTTCTCTTTTTATCCAAAATGAAATCTTTACCAAAAAGCTAACCACAGAAGTCTCCCTGTCACATCTCTCTGGGCAAAGGAATTTCCACGTGTCAGCATTTATTCTCAGTCACATCAAATAGAGGTGGATACAAGAAAAGAAAAAAGTGCAGCTTTTGTTAATAAAGAGGTAGGTGGTGATAGTCATTAGAGAGAAAACAACAGTGAGATTTAAAGAAAGAAAATTGCCATCATCCTCTCTTTACATTTGGAGGTACAATACTACAGAACAGAAAGATCATTAATCCATGAATATTTCTGGGTTACAATCAGGCTCTATTTCAAAATCCTCGTGAGAATTTGGCTATGTCCCATGAATCCTCCAGCCTTAAATTTCATCATTAAAATGAAGAAGTGGAAGTAAGTGAACTCTAAGCTTCTTCTAGGTTGTTCTGAAAGAGAAGTTAAACTCTGTCTTTTTTATAAACTTGGTAAAATTAAACACACACTTCATGACCCAGTTTGTATTCTTTCTTCTGTGTTAAGCCCTCTGTTATGGCCCCAGAGACAGTAAACCTCTCATCATCGTTTTATCAACCTCATAACATCACACCTATATTACTGTTATATATTATTTTAAATGGTGTCCATTATTTGTATTTTCTCACATTAAATATGTCTTTAATATATGTCTTTAAATAAACGCCAATATTCCACGCAATATCCATCCTCTGCTCCCCTCTCTCTGTGTCCCCCATCTTCCCTTCTCTCATACTCTGCTTTCTGATCTCTTCTCTCTCTCTCTCATCTCTTCCTCTTCTCTGTCTTCCCTCTCTCTATATGAAATAAACTTATACTTTTATAACCTAAAATAAATATCAATATCTTAGTCAATTGATATCCTTCATGCCTGTCTTAGTATCTAACACACAGTGAGTTGACATCTGATAAACGTGCATTGATCTTAATTAAAGTGCTGCTAATGTACCATCATTCTCTTGCTTGGTGGGAAGCTAATTTCAGAAAATAAATGAATTCTACCTTTCTGGTATAGGACTTAAGGCATCCTAAATGTGATAAACGCTGCAAAGACTAACTCGTACATTCTGTACTTGAAGAATGATGGTTCCATACCATAAAAATGGTAACCTTTAAGAACTGATCTAGTGTCAAAGTGGGAGGACTATTTGCTTAATACAACCTTCACACATTGTGGAAAAGCATGTCATGGTCACTAATCATTATTACTCAGAATCTGTGTGATATTCACATGAATATAGCTGGTCATAAACATTAAACTGAAGGTCAAAACAAAAGCTAAAACAGTCCAGTTGAAACACATTTAGAGCTAGTGTGTTATCATTTGTTCTAGTTCTGTATGTGAAAGGCATTGTAGGGGAGGAGGGTGTTGTCATCTTTTCTTACCCATCAGAAGGGTTAGAGCTGACACCCTTTAACAAAAGAGGTAAATAAGAGAAAAACATAACAAATTTATTTCATCATAGTTTTGTATGACAGGGAAGCTTTCAGGAAGAAGGCCCAAAGATACAGGGAAATTCTCTGTTTTTATGATTAGGTTCAATGAAGACAGGGCAGCTGTGCAGAATACTGACTGGATAGAAAGGGATGAGCTAATGCTGACAGCCTGTCCGTTCAGATTCTTCTTGGCTTCTCCGAGCAGCATTCCTTCCTCCTGGATATAAGATAGGAGCCTTTCGTAAACCTACACTCAGATAAGGTAGGACAAGGAATTTCTTCATGGTTAGTTCTTACACAGAAAGGTAGGAGAAGTTTGAGTAATATTTTTACATTTTAAGGATGGCTTTGGGAAAAACAGGTTTTGGTTTCTGTGGCCCCCATTGGAGAAGAGGGATTGGGCTTTCTATGGGTACCACTGGGGGAGAACCAGAAGTGAAGAGCCGGGAGGGCAGCAGAAGGTCAGAGAGAACTCTGTTTCTGAGTTCTTTCTGAAACTCTCACTTTGAGGTTTGGTTTTCTGAGCCCCAACGTGTTACCTGTTTATTGTGCCAAATCAGTAATGAGGATCCCAACTTCTTGCTTGAATCTAATCCAAGATCTATATTCATCATAACTATAACCTACGTTGATCATGGCCCCATTTCTTTCCTGTTTTTGAAACTGGATACCTATTTTGTCTCAGATCTTTCAGTCTCATGTAATTAAAAGGAATGTAAATATACTTTTGAGAGTCATTTGATATGTATGGTGCTTGATCACGATTAAAGTACAAACACAAATGCAAGGTGGTCAGCATTTCGTTCATGCCTATGTCCCATTATTCTGTAGAAAATGAGCATACACAAAAACTGCTCCAGAATTCTGGTATATGTGAGACTCACAGAGTGAAGTAAGCTACTAGGGTGGTGTTGTTATTCACAAGCATCCCCTGTCATAAAACTCACCTCTTCATGTATTTTGGCTTATCTCAAACTCTAACACATGGATTTTAGACTCTGTTTTCCACTATTTTGATGTAACATCTAGGTATTTTGTTTACTTGGGCTATTCATATATTCAATAGATATTTTTCATATACTTTCTATGTAAGGAACTGAGCAAGGTTCTTGGTTTGCAATATTATTGTAACAAAAGAATTTTTACCTTAATATAGCCCAATTTCTCTTAATGTCTGATATATAATTACTTATCTACCATTAATAAAATTAAATTCATTTAATTAAGATTTATTAAACTCATACTATATATAAATCATTGTTTTTCTCTTAGGACACATTAGTAAAAAAGGTTAAACAAAAATCTCTCTTCTCAGAATTTAAAAGCCAATGATGGCAAGGTTGTAAGAAAAGACACAGGAGGGCTAATTAAATTTAAGTTTCAGGTGAGTAATGAATAAATGCTAAATGATTATCTACTTTTATCTGATATTCAGATTTAACTGGGTATCTTGTGTTTTTATCTGCTAACTCTTGAACCCTAAATAGGCAAGAGTCAATTAATATTAAATATCACATATAAAGTATCCAGTTTATTAGAAAATATTAAATAGCATAGATAAGAAAAGTATTAAAGCAAGTTTAGAAGATTTTAGACAAATGGAAGAAAGTTATGACTTAGAAATGAGATAAAAGATTTCAGGAAAGTGGAGTCTGGAATCCAAATAAAAATGTCTTACTGTGGACGTTATTTAAGAAGGGCAATATGCGCAGAGTCTAAAGAACACAGCTTAAAAGGAGGCTCTAAGTAAGTATTCATGGAATGTTCTTGGAGCAGCCAAATAATTATTGTGGTTTCAATTTTAAGAGAAGATGTTGGCTTACAGCAGAATGACAGCAATGAAGTTGTTAAAAAGGGGTCAAATGCTAAATATGTTTTGAACACGAGTGAAGATAATTTCTTTGTGGATTGTATCTGGGGGTGTCAGGAATGTCTCAGGGTTTTTGGCCTAAGAAACTGAAAGAGTAGAGTTGACATTATAAAAGACAGAGAAGGCTTCAGGAAATGACAGGTTCAATTCTGGCTGAAATACGTTTGTGATGTCTATTAGAGACCTGGTAGAGATGACAAGTAATGATTTTGATATTCAAGCTTGGAATTCAAAAGACATGTCTAGACTAGACATATAAGTTTGGGTGTTGTTGGTCTGTAAATATTTAAAGCCCTAACACATGATGATATCACCAAAGGAAAAAATGCAGATACAGGAAATATAATATATCATATTATATTTTATAATATAATCCTATGGTTGAAAGAAGATTAAGATAGAAACGTAAGGACACTTGCAATAGACTGTTTATTGCAGCTCAATTTACAATTGCCAAAATACGGGAACAGCCTAAATGTCCACCAACCCAGAAATGGATTAACAAGTTGTAGTATATGTACAACATGGCATACTATTCAGTCATTAAAAAATGGAGACTTTACAGCCTTTGTATTACCCTGAATGGAAGTAGAACACATTATTCTTAGTAAAGCATCACAAGAATGGAGAAGCATGAGTATTATGTAGTCAATTTTGATATGAGGGCAATTAATGGAGAAGGGGAAGGGGAGAGCAGAGAGAGAATAAAGAAGGGAGGGCTAGGGAAAGGAAGAGCAGAGAGAAGGAAGGAGGGAGGGGATGGGGTCTTGGTGTCTGCCACACCTTTTTGGGGCAAGATATGATTGTAAGAGGAACTATACCTAACAAATGCAATCAGTGTAACCTGGTTTCTTGTACCCTTAATGAATCCCCAACAATAAAACAAAACAAAAAAACACAGAAACAAATTAATGCATAAATAAACATTGCAAAGGCGCAAACAGATATGGAATAAAATGAGTGTAATATTCTGAAAAACCAAGTAAAGGCAAAAAGTCAAATATTTTTTTCAAGTCAAATTGGAGGAAGGCAACTAATTGAGCATCAGTTCAGCATTTTAGAGATCCCTGGTGATCTTGAAATAAGCATTTCCTTTTCTGAGAATGGAGAGATATTTTAACTGTAAGTAGTATAAGAGTATTAAGAAAACAGAGGTCAGACCCAAAGTATAGACAACTCTGTAAGGGAGTTTTATTTTAAAAAGAACAAAGGGGAAGGATGAGAGTTGTTTATAAAGTAAAGGGCAAATTCCTTTGAATAAGAAATAAGAGTAATATTTGCATGCTGATGAAAATGACCTGTAGGTAGACTGAAAATCCATAATGAAAAGAGAGAGAAGAGAATTGCTCATGCAGTTAAGCAATTGAAAGGATCTAGTGTTTAACTGGAAGGATTGGCTTTAGTTTGTAGCATTAGAAGTTCATCGTTAGTAATGAATGCTTATAGCATGTGAGTGTGGTAGGGAGAAACACATGAAGAGCTTTTGACAGGAGGTGACAATTTCTCTAAAATAATTTATAAAAACTAAGAGAAATGAAGCATGTTTTCTCTCTTTCAGTTCTTTCCTTCCTTTCCTCATTCTTCAAGACTCAAGTCGGTCAACACTTCCTGCTTTCTGCACCCAGGATGCTTGGCACATACCTCCTGTATGCTAGACTCTGAGCTTCAAAGGCAGATGTTATATTCTGTTCATATTTGTATTCACAACTTTTAACAATGCTTTAAATATAGATAAAATATTATTTTTGCATGGAAAATGGATAAAAGAGACATTGCTGCTGTTACTTTTTTCATGATTTTTCCTGTTACTTGGCACTTTTATACAATTGAATGAATTTAGATTTGTCTTTAGATTATATTTAGGAGAGCATAGAACCCAGGAACTAAAGGACAATAGATGAAGAAGCCAATCACTCACTTTGTTACAAACTATTTTATTTAGACATGCAACAAAACATAAGATCAATATTTCTGTGCTTGACTAAGCTGTACTGTTATGAATAATACATTGAATAACTCAATATTACATGCATTGTTTAGAAAATATTAGCATAAAAGTGTTGCAAATTTGCATGCCATCAAGCTCTATCTTAAAGGTAAAGAATTTCATCAGCTGTCAAACCATGACAGTACTTCTTGATATGAAAATTTGGGACAAAGAGAGCAATAATGAGTTTCTAGAGCTGTGTCACATACTTTATATTAAACAGTGCTCATCCCAATTTGATAAGAAAGGATGGTGCCTGGCTGACAAAGCAGTTTAATGAAAGAAAAGTTTGCGAGGAGAGACATAAAAGAAGCCAGCAATAGAATTGTTAGGTAATCATTTTCCCGAGAAGAGATCTAAAATGGAAAGTTCTCCCATTAATTAATTAGGTAAAATTGTGAAAAATTTTCAGTCTCAATTAAGACTTAATTATCCTTGTGCCTAGAATGAAGAGTTTAAAATTGATAATCCCTCAGAATTTTTTATATGAAGAAACTTACTACCATTTATAAAGTTAAAGCTACAAACTTACCTGAACAGACTCATGCTATTGGGATAAAGCTAAGAGATGTGAATTGTCCTAATTCTAACATCAAGACCCTTGTCCTTGGCCTTCAAGTGAAATTATGAAATTATGATGATGTTATTGTTTGGTTTTCAATAAATTTTACACTATCTCTTTTTTTGATCAGATCCTGTACCTTCAGAAGAAATACCCAGAATAGGAAGGTTTTCTTTGAACATAAAAGCAATGTGGCAACCTTCTTATGTGGAGATGAACACTAAACAAAATGACCACATGAAATAAAGTGAATTTATTTATTCATCATATCTTTTGAGTACTCCCATGTTCCAAATACAGGTCTACTTCCATAATTCCAAGAATAAAATAATGATTTTAAGTTTTATGAAGATTGTAATTTTATTGAGAGGAGACAGAAAGAAAAAGTTAAAAAGAAAACAGTTGAAGATAATGATTCCTATATAAAAGAAAAGGAAAAAGAAGAAATCAGGGAGAGAGGATGTTGTTTTTGTTGTTGTTGTTGAGACAATGTCTCACTTTATTGCCCTTGGTAGAGAGTCATGGCATCATAGCTCATAGCAACCTCCAACTCCTGGGCTTAGGCAATTTTCTTGCCTCAGCCTCCTGTGTGGCTGGGACTACAGAGGAAGAGAGGATCTTAAGGTGAGTAGATATTGCTAAGAGTAGGCACATTTGCAAAAATAAATAGGATAGTCAGGGTACTTTAAAAAGATGAAGGATTTTTCCAAACAAATATCTAATAATAGAATATTTCATTAAGTGGTAGCAGCTAGGCCAAAGATAAAGAAGAATCATGGGAAAATTTGAAATATCAGGTCTTACATGCCATTGTAAGGACTTTAGTTTAAAACTTGAATAAAATTAGGAGACAATGAAGGTTTTTGAATGATTGGTTGAAATAGCAAAACTTGTGTCTTAAAATCATCACTGTGGCTACTCTCTTTTTCCTATGAAAGAGAGAAAGGAAGGAAGGAAAGAAGGAAGGAAGGAAGGAAGGAAGGAAGGAAGGAAGGAAGGAAGGAAGGAAGGGATTAGTCATAGCATAATCCAGATAAGAGATGATGACAGGGTCTTGAAATGTTGGTGACATTGGATTATTGGATGTGCTGATAAGTGGTATATTTCTGAATATATTTTAAAGAATAAACCAATAGAATTTTTTAATAGCCTGGACTTGAAGTTTAGGTAATAAGGTTGACTTCAAGGTTTTTGAATAGTCGAAAAAAATAGAAATGTGAAATTGACATCAGCTGAGTGGGTAAAGTAGGTTTGGGACTTTGAAATTATTGAATTGAAATGTTAGAAATCTAGATGGAGACATAAAGTAATTAGTTAATTGATTCTGGAATTGGAGAACATTCTTGGCTAGAGATGAACATTTTGAAGAAGGTTAAAAGGTGACAAGCATAATGAAGACACATAAATCAGGAAACTGGAGTTATGATTTAAGATATAGTCACTAAGAGGATAAAATTAACATGAAATATGAAATACATCAAGAAAGGAGCCATTTAATATGAATAGGAAAAATATTTTAATTAATGGGAAAGAAAGTACAAAATACTTGGTAAAAAGATTGAATGAATAATGTACATTCTGTGTTTGAACAGCAAAGAGGGCAGTGTAGTTACGGTAAAGTGAGCAAAAGAAAGAAGAAAGAAAGGTCATATCTATCATAAAAGGAGCTGAGAGAAAGATCCTCTGGGTCCTTCCTTGCCCTTTAATGTAAATAATTAAGGGGTCATTGCTGGATTTTGACCATATAAGTGACATGATTTGACATAGTTATATGAAACATTCTGGCTGTAGAAATGGGAAAATTCTACAGGGGCTACAAAGATGAAAACAAAAAGCGCATCATGATAGCTATTTAAAAAAAAAAGAAGCAGGCAAGTGATAACCTGGTTTTTATGAAAAATTTGAGATACACAAAATTCAAAATATGTAAAATCTGTATGGATGGAAACAAAGGAAGTCCTTCTAGCAATAGTGAAAGCCAAGCAAGAAACTTGCACAGGTGAATCAGAAAGAACCCTGTTGACTATGTTTCTTGGAAGTGAAATAGTGGACTGTAACATTGTCTGTCTCAAAACTTTCATAGTGACACCACATACGATGATGATAGTTTCCACTGAAATGTAGAAAAAGAAGAAGAGTATTACAAAATGATAAAAATCCTAGAAGAAAGCATGGGAAAAACCTTTAAGGATTTCTGTCTGGGGCAAGATTTTATGAAGGAGACTCCGTTGGTGATTGCAACAACAAAAATAATTAAATGGGATGTAATTAAGCTGAAAAGCTTTTGCACAGCTGAAGTCACAACAATTTCAGCAAATAGACAACCTTCAGAATGGGACAAGATATTTGCCTGTTACAAATATGATTCAGGGTTGCTAAATTAAACCTACAGAGAACTCAAATTAATCAACAAAAAACGAGCTAACAATCCCATCTATCACTGGCATTGAAGAGAACAGAACCTTATCAGAAGAAAACAGATGAATGAATGGTCAACTAATAAATATATTAAAAAATGCTCATCATTCCTCATGATCAGAGAAATGCGAATCAAAACCACCTTGAGATATCAGCTAACTCCAGTGAATGAGAATAGTCCACATCCAAAAGTTGCAAACCTGCTGGTGGGGATGGGGAGAGGTGGAGAGAAAGAAACACTCGTACAGTGTTAGTGGGGTTGCAAGCTAATACAGCCTCATTGAAAATAAGTATGGAGGATTTTTGAAGAACACAAAATAGACTTTCCATGTGATCCTGTAATCCCACAAATAGGTATCTACCCAGAAGGAAAAAAAAATCATTTTATCATAAGGACATTTGCACTACATTGTTTATTGTGGCTCAATTTACAACCACCAAGATGTGGAATCAACCCAAGTACCCATCAACACATGAATGATCAATAAATTGTGGCATATGTATACCATGGAATACTATTCACCCATAAAAGCATGGAGACTTTATATATTTTGTATTAACCTGGATATAGTTGGAAAACATTCTTTAGTAAAGTATCACAAGAATGGAAAAGCAAGTTTCCAATGTATTCAATACTAATATGAATTCAGTAGACAAACTAATACAAAGCCACACAAAAGAAAAACTCAATTTAATTCACATTTGGGGGATTGAGGAGGATAGAGAGGGGAGGAGGATTGGTGTGCTCTCACTTAATGGGCACAATTAAGGATATACGGCACACCCCTGGGGTGAGGAACACAACTACAACAGGAACGTGTGGCGGGTGCCTGTAGTCCCAGCTACTTGGGAGGCTGAGGCAAGGGAATCTCTTAAGCCCAAGAGTTTGAGCTTGCTGTGAGCTGTGACACCATGACACTCTATCATCACAGGAGACATAGTGAGACTCTGTCCCCCCTCCCCAAAAGTGCAAACATTGTAACCTAATTATTTGTACAATGAAATCTTTATTTGTGTTTCCCCAGAAGCACAGTATTTCAGAGCAATTAGAAGGGAAACACAAATGAGGGAGGAATAGATAAGAAAGAAAGTCAATGGAGAGTATGTTGCCTAAGTGACCCTTTCATGTGGGCATTTGGTGCCCAATTCCTGTGAAGAATTCTGAGAGATTGTCCAACATCCTTCAGAATAATTCCAGACAAGGGATGAGGAAGGTGGGCAAGATTTCAGTCAAATTCCTATGAATCAGTGGTGGAGGTTTGCTTGAAAAGACATGTCTGTCTTACCTCCTGCTGGTCAGGAATCTCTTAGGATAGATGAAAAGTACCCAGGTAGGGATTCATGTTTTCACAGTAAGTAATAGTTGGCATATGCAGGCAATTATTGAGAGCATATAGACTAGGCCGTAAAAGGAAATGTTTCGAGTAGTCACAACTATTTGGATTCTAATTATATTTTGAAGCCTGAACTTAAAAGTGTAAAATGTGAAATACACATACACACGTGTGTGTTTCTGTGGGTGTGCCTGTTTGTGAATATATATATGCACACACATATAATTGATTAGCTATATTTCTGGAAAGATATTTATTAAGAATCTGACAATTTGGGTGCTGCCTGTGGCTCAAAGGAGTAGGGTGCTGGCCCCATATGCTGGAGGTGGCAGGTTCAAACCAAGCTCTGGCAAAAAAATACAAAAAGAAAAAAAAAAGAATCTGACAATTTCAAATTTCTAACTTTCATTTCTTAACAAATGTTTAATGAGCACATGCAAAGTGCCACGTGTTTCTGAGGACCTCTGGGTGATACCAAGAGGAAGTAGCAAAAATATTGATCCTAAAACACTCAAAGTTGAGAAGGAAGTTTAATATTTTGTCATCAATTTTTACACACTAAGAGATGAAAACTATAGTAATATAAATAGAAAGAAATTATTACAGTACTTGTGTTAGGAAAATTATGATAATAGCTTAGTTTAAAGAAGTGGTCTTGGAAATGGAGGCTCAAGGCTTTGCCTGTTTTATTCCATCTTGAATACCCAGGTCTAAGCTCAGAGCCTGGTTTACAGACAGTGGTTAATAGATGATCAAAAGGTCTCTCACAATATAGAAGCTTCCTTCTTCAAAGCTCTTAAGAGAGACCTTTCCTTTTCAATAAAAGGGCAGTTCATCTTTAAGGGTATTTACCTGATCACATTAGGACCACCAGGATCATATCCCTTTGATTAACTCAAAATCAACTAACTTATTAGTTACATTTTCAAAATGCCTTCAAGTTTGCTATGTAATCCATATAAACTATATAATCTAATCAAAGAAGCAGTCATTTTTACCGGATTTCCAGGTTCTACTCATCTCAAGGTAATGGACTGTACAAGTTGTATTCACCAGAGGGAAAGAATCTAGGGTAGGGTGACCAGATTTCCCGATTTTAGCAGGACAGTCCCACTTTTCAACAATTTGTCCTGCCTCCTGTTTCAAAAAAGTCCCGATTTTTGGAAAGAATGCACGAATGGGCTGGAGAACACGAAGGGAATATACGGTTTTCGGCCGCCATATGGCTATTTTGCCAGAATATGAGTTTTATATTATTTTTGTTAATTTTATGTTAAATTGTAATAAATGATTGCTGAGAAGTGATTATAGAGAACTGCTTATCAAAGTTTGCCTTGTCAGGCCCTGCCCTGCGCCATCCCGTGCCTCGCGCAGCTCCGCCCACCCCACCCCCCCTGTTGTCCCTCCTTACAGATGTTAGAATTTGGTCACCCTAATCTAGGGTAATTTTACAATTCTGTCTACCATGTCCCCAAACATGAAAAAGTGAGTTTTGTATTTGCCACTCCTCCATTTGACCCCCATGTTATTAACTTCTGTTCCCCATTCCTTAGCTAATGTAATGCTGCTACCATTCAGTCAGTGTCTGTAACTGAAAATATAGGAGTTTTGCTAAATTCCCCCTTTTCCTTACGACATCCTATTCCTTCTCTCACAACAATATGTGTACGTTGATATCTACTCAATTACTATGTATTGTACACATTCTCTGTGCTAGGTTCTGAGCTTGAACCTGATAATACAAGGTACAACAAACTACAAGATTGTCCAGCCTTCATCTTCAGGAACACAGTATTAATCTAGATTATTATCATTAGTTTTCTATTACAATAGTTTTTAACCTGATCTTTCTGCCCTCATTCTGTCTCACTCCTATTTCTGCCATGAACGAACATCAGAATATCAGTGATCTACATTTAAAATAAACCGTATTTTATATTACAAAATATATTCATATTAAAATGTTTATTTTCTGTATACATATTTTGACTGTAAATAAAAGAACATCAATTCAAACTAATATTCGAAATAAGAAGTTTTTGTTTTGTTTTGCTTTGCTTTGCTTTACTGCCATACAAACCACTGAAAATTTCAGAGGCATTTTTGGCTTCAGATTACACTACAGCTTTAGTTTAAATTAATCATTCCAGCAATGTTTCTTAATGAATCAACATATGTAATAACCATTCCCAAATCAGTACTATTGTCAAAAAGAGGAAAACACAACCTTGGCAGGACTGGGCTGCATGCTTGTTCCTGGATCCAAAAGGTGGAATTATCTTCAGTAAAATCATATCAGCTGAATATAAGAGTGAATTGTTTTGTTTTAAAAAAATGAAGCATTTTATGAGAAAAATGGGAGAGTAATGGGATGTGTCCCAGTTATGTTCATGTTGACACGTGGCAGTGTCTTCCTGAGTGACATTCATTATTGTTGTTGCATGTCTTTGTGTGCCATCATGAAAATATTTGTACTTGAATTAACACAAGTGAACAAGCATTTGTAAATTCTCTGACAAATTCACATTTGAAAATTTATTGTTAAACTTGGCAAGAGTAGAAGTGAAATCAAGGACATATCAGTGCAAGTTTATGGAATGAATACCATGAGGTAAACAACAGTTAAACAAATGGATTAAACATTGTCTATGGGGAAAGAAAGCATCACGGATGAAGAGAGATTTGAGCGGCCAGTCATGACAAAAACATTGGAAACATTCTGTGCATCAAAATTATCAGTTGACTGGCTCGGCGCCTATAGCTCAACTGGCTAAGGCGCCAGCCACGTACACCTAAGGTGGCAGGTTCGAATCCCCAGCCCGGATCCGCCAAACAACAATGACGGCGGCAACCAAAAAATAGCCGGGTGTTGTGGAGGGTGCCTGTGGTCCCAGCTACTTGGCAGGCGGAGGCAAGAGACTCGCTTGAGCCCAGGAGTTGGAGGTTGCTGTGAGCTGTGATGCCATGGCACTCTACCCAGGGGGACGGCTTGAGTCTCTGTCTAAAAAAAAAAAAAAAAAATTATCAGTTGACTGCAAGAAGCATAGCAGACCAAGTAAACATCAATAAAGAAATAGGCAAATCTTAACTAAAAGTCTTGGCCAACAACTCATGGCTCTTGCATCACACTGATGCACCAGCTCACAGAGCACTGTCTATGAGCAAGTAAACAAATCACTATACTGGTACACCTTTCATAGTCACCTTATCTGGCAGCCACTAACTTTTTTCTTTATCTGAGAGAATATTGAAAAGATGATATTCAGGATATCCAGGGTAATACAACAGCTTTCATGGCCCTTTCAGAGAGAGTGCCAAAACTTATTTGAAAGGTGGACTAGGCACTGGTGTCAGTGCATAGCTTCCTAATGGGAGTACTTTGAAGGTGACCGTAGTGATATTCACCAATGAGGTATGTAGCACCTTTTCAAGGATGAGTTCACTCACAAACTTAATTGTCACACCTCATATACATCAAGAAGACTGTCTGAAAACTTAGTGTGGGTCACAACATTCCTTAGGTTGATGTACATGGCTTCTCCATTCCATGCCTTTTAAGTAAACGTATGCTCCAACAGCATCAAATTGTGATTTATCTTTAAATGTTCTATTTGCTATCTCCTTGCCACTACTCTGAATATTCTGTCTGGAATGTGCCATCTGCCCTACTTTCTAAGGAAACTTCCACTCTTACTGGGAAAAAAAAAAATCTCTTATTTGACACAACCAATTTCTTTGTGAAATTGTTCTGTCTCTCAAGCAAAATTAGTCGCCACTTACTCTCTGTCCTCACTAATACCTTGCACAATACTTCATTTGAGCCCTAATTGCATCTGGTAGCATTCTGTTTAGAGTTCTTCCCCTTTTACCACAGATTAAATGTGAAGTGAAAAAAAAAAATAAAAAACTGCCTTTCAACCTTGTGGCTCTAGTATTTAGTATGAGGTCTGTGAATACTGAATATCAATACATGTTCATTGAAATAAAAGCATTTTAAAATAATGGGGCACTGTCTCAAATATTTTGTGAAGATAGATTATATATTTTTAGAGAGAGAAAAAAGAAAAGAAAACACTGGGGTGACAACATTCTCCTGCCACAAATATTTTTATTCCAATTTTATTCTTGATTCCCTATATTTTTATCTATTCTTTTATAAAGATTAAATATAGTGCATGTTTCTATTGTAAGAGTTTTGCCAATGCTGATGATGAGGGCTTATCTTTAAATGGCTTCACAATAAATGGAAGTAAATTTCTTTAAAGGTCTTGCAGTATAGTCTGAATAATGTTTTACCAGGTAGGCTATTGGGCAATTGTGATCTGTCTCCTCACTGATTTGAAAAGTCATTAAGGAAAAGAAATAACATATGAGGGTGTCCATAAAGTATATTTAAAATAGACTATTTCACATTAACTTTGTGGACACCCTGTATAGCAAGTTTCATGTGCAAAGCGGTCTCAGCCCTGTTTACAGTGTAGAACAGAGTTTCTACTACATTTGTTTCTGTCTGCAAGTTCTTGGATTGGAGTTGCATGGTTCATGATCAATAGAATCTGGTAATAAGATATAGGTGGTTAGCAGCAAGAAGAGGGGTTTCCAGCCTTCTGTAAATCTAGAAACAAGGACTGTGTATGGTTTTATACTAGATTACATAATGTTAAAGCTGGATAGAATAAAGAGATTATCTGTTCCATTAACACTGCAGAGACATTAAACAAGAAAGTAACACCACACAGCAAATAAGTGGTAAACTGTGACCCAAGACCTCTGCCTCCCAGGGTGGTATATGAATTTATTCATAATTTATATTCAGAATACTTTCTAGAAAGCTTTTAAATGACAGTACAATACCCTAGAAAAATAAAATTAATAACATAGAAACAGAAGGATGTCATTTGAAATATCATATGCAGAAAATTTCCCCATCTATTACTCAGTGGGTGGATGATCCAAATATTCTCTCCTTGGGCATTTCTTGGGCTGCTGACCATAGGATACAAAGATCCTTCTCCAGCAAGCAGAGAAGTCTGAGGGAATGAGGAACACTGAATGTTAAAGTAGAGGTTATACCACTGCCACCTTTGTTCATAGACTCAAAGTATTTTGTATATATAATAAAATCAAAGTAACTACTTAAAGAAAACTGATGGATGAACTCCTATAGGTGACATGCCTTTTACCTTCTTTCCTTAAAATGATACATGTGCAAATGCACAGATATTAAAATTAAACCATGTACATCCTGAATCTGAAGAGATATATATATATGTCAGTGTTGTACAGTCAAAAAAGAACCAGAAATGTATGAGTTTGTTAACTTGGGTAAGTCCCTGAACCTCAGTTTCTCCATCTGCACCGATCATCTTTGAGTAGAGGGCGACTTAGGCACTGTGATCTTAGCCTGACAGTCCTGTGAGCACAAAGTCAGCACAAAGGGCAGGTGGAAGCCAGGCTGCTCAGGAGTCTCTCGGTTTTTCTCGGTCTCAAGTAGTCCCTTTGATCTCTGATGCTGGTGTGATCTTTATTTAAAGTACGTCTTTTACTTTCCCCTGAGAAATATACTGTTTCATCAGCCCCTGACTCCTCCTTCAGCTTTTCTTAATAGTTGAAGGAAGTTATATTTAGCCACTGCTAGATCTTGTGCCAATAAATTGCATTTGTTAACCTATTGTGTTGACCGTCTTTAAAACCAACACTGGTGGAGCCTCCTTTCATTACCCCCTTTTTCTTTTCTATTGCCTGAATATGGTTTGATTCACTCCCTTGCCCTAGGCAGTGTCTTCTGTCCTCCCTGTCTGCTTTCTCACTTCTCTCTTTTTTTTAATCTATGTTCTGTCAGGACAAGAAATGTTTCCTTCACCTCAGCTCAAGTGTTCAAAGTCCATAATGGATGAAGTCATCATAAACAACCACCTGATATATATATATTTAAAGAGTAATGTTTTATACCTTCCTAACAAGTGAATACCCCTTAAAAAGGTGACATAAGAAAGAACAATACTATTTATAAATTGTTACTAGAAGCCTAAAAGCAGATGTCATTTATCACAGGACTGGAAAAAAAAAAAAAAAAACCTCAGATATTTTGGCCACAATTTCTACTTATAGAAAGAATGATCATGGACTCTGAATTTGAACCAATTCAAGGTCTCAATTCAAATGTTGGCTTTACCTTTCATTTACCAAGCCCTGAATGCATTGTTACTCTTTCCCAGCCTCAGTATTCTTCACTGTAACAATGGGTGCATTTTCCTATCCTATAATGTTCCGAAAATGTCAAGAACATTAGTTTCAAGACTTCCTAATTTTACCAGTGGCTATAAAAGGGGAAAAAAATGATTCTGAAAAAATAATTCTGATTAGCCATTTTTTTCCCTGCTTTTGAAATCTTCATTCTCAAAGGAATTCACTGATTCCCACAAAACTCAGATTTGTGACATAAGACCTTTTCTCTATCCTAAAACTAGGTTATCTTTTCAGAGGTTCTTCAGAAATGTTTCAAAAGCAGTATGGGAACTAATAGAAATGCATATTTATTTTTTTCTCATATTTATGAGTTCACAAATCTTTTAGCTCCATATTATTTTAGACGTGTTTAATTATTCAGTGAAAAACTGGTGATTTTCTGATCTCGAAGCACTCATGATTAGGACAGATACGTTGATTTATTCAATCAGTCATTTTAACATGACTATGACCACACAGTTATAAACAGTGAGGTGCAGCCTCAAGTGTTGAAAAGCCCCTGTTCTCACAAAGCTTTATGTGAAAATCTTGGTCTCCTTTGAGGACCAAACGCTCAGCAACATGGATCTACGTGTATCTCCTAATTATTACAAGTTTATAGAAAAATTTAAGAAGTAAAGTTTCAGAAGCCCTTACTTTAGAACTTTTCCAAATCCCTAGACCTGGAAAATGTGTTTAAATGTTACTAATTTTTGCAGGTTTTTTGAGGTACAATTAATAGACAATGAACTGTGCTGATGTACATGCATAACAAATTTCTCCACTTATTTTGGGCCATTTATATTTGCCCTCAGCAATATTTTATAGTATTCAGGTATATCTTTTACATATTTGGTTAGACTTATATATAAATAACACATATTTTATGCTATTATGACCTGTCGATTGCTGTTGCTCTTTGTTACTATAGAGAAATATAATTGGGGGAGATAAATTTTTATGTACTTCAACCATCATCAACTCACTTCTTCTTTACGCATTTAGAATGCATTGCATTTTTAAATGGTTGGTCATTTAGTTTATGAGAAACAATTTTTTTGCTTTTCCAACCTGGATGCTTTCATTTCCTTTTCTTGCCTTATTATGCTGCTAGAACCTCACATATGATGTTAAAAAGATAATGGAAAGATGGAACATCTTTGCCTTATTCCTGATATTAGGAGGAAAACATTGTGTGGTTCATCATTAACTATGATAGAAGGGGTCAGTTAATCAAAGGTGTACTTTATTTGATGGAAATGGTTTTCTTTTCTTTATACTTTGCTAAGGATTTTCTTCAGAAATTGATGTTGGATTTAGTCACATGCTTTCTTAATATGCGTTCAAATGATTATACCTTTTTTTCCTTTTTAACCTATTAATATAGCAAATTATATTTATTAAGTTTTTTTTTTTTTTTTTTTTTGGAGACAGAGCCTCAAGCTATGCGCCTGGGTAGAGTGCCATGGCTTCACTGCTCACAGCAACCTCCAACTCCTGGGCTCAAGCGAGTCTCCTGCCTCAGCCTCCCAAGTAGCTGGGACCACAGGCGCCCGCCACAATGCCCGGCTATTTTT
>CAUYTI010129409.1:0-26995 GCA_963575145.1 Galago senegalensis
CTAGCCCAAGAATATGGGGAGGAGGAGGGGAAGGGGAGGGGAGAAGGGTGGCTGGGTGGTGGGAGGGTGACCAGAATGATCACCTATATTTCTGTCTAACAAGAGTACAAGTGAACTTCTCTAGAACTAGAATATAAATGTTTTGACACAATGACTATGCAAATGACATGAAATTTATGTGAACCAGCTTGATGAAAGTATTTCAGAATGTATGTGAAAACACTACACTGTACTCCATGCTTGCATTAACGTATACAGCTATCATTTAATAAAAAAAGTCTATACTTCTCAAAGTAATCTACAGATTCAATGCCATCTCTATTAAAATACCAGCATCATACTTTCAAGACTTAGAAAAAATGATTCTGCATTTTGTATGGAACCAGAAAAAAAAATGTATAGCTAAGGCAGTTCTTAGTAATAAAAACAAAGCCAGGGGCATCAGCACACCAGATTTTAGGCTGTACTACAAAGTCACAGTGGTCAAGATAGCATAGTACTGGCACAAAAATAGAGACACGTGATGTTTGGAGTCAAATAGAAAGCCAGGAAATTAAACTAACCTCTTACAATCACCTAATCTTCAATAAACCAAACAAGAACATACCTTGGGTGAAAGACTCCCTATTCAATAAATGGTGCTGAGAGAACTGGATATCCACATGTAAAAGACTGAAACTGGACCCACACCTTTCTCCACTCACAAAAATTGATTCAAGATGGATAAAGGACTTAAATTTAAGGCATTAAACAATAAAAATCCTCAAAGAAAGCATAGGAAAAACACTGGAAGATATTGCCTGGGAAAGGACTTCATGAAGAAGACTTCCATGGCAATTGCAACAAAAAAAGTAAACAAATGGGACTTAATTAAACTAAAAAGCTTCTGTACAGCTAAGGAGACAACAACCAAAGAAAATAGACAACCCACACAATGGGAAAGGATATTTGCATATTTTGAATCAGACAAAAGCTTGATAACTAGGATCTATAGAGAACTCAAATTAATCCACCTGAGAAAAGCCAACAATCCCATATATCAATGGGCAAGAGACATGAATAGAACTTTCTCTAAAGAAGACAGACGAATGGCTAACAAACACACAAAAAAATTCTCATCATCCCTAATTGATAGAGAACTACAAATCAAAAACACCCCTGAGATACCATCTAACCCCAGCAAGAATGGCCCACATCACAAAATCTGAAAACTGCAGATGCTGGTGTGGATGTGGAGAGAAGGGAACACTTTTACACTGCTGGTGAGACTGCAAATTAATACAACCTTTTTGGAAGAAAGTATGGAGAACCCTCAAAGAACTCAAGCTAGACCTCCCATTTGATCCTGTAATCCCATTACTGGGCATCTACTCAGAAGGAAAAAAATCCTTTTAAGGACACTTGGGCACTTGTACTAGACTGTTTATTGCAGCTCAGTTTTACAACTGCTGAGATGTGGAAACAGCCTAAATGTCCACCAACCCAGGAATGGATTAACAAGTGTGGTATATGTACACCATGGAATACTATTCAGCCATTAAAAAAAATGGAGACTTTACAGCAGGGGTCCTCAAACTTTTTAAACAGGGGGCCAGTTCACTGTTCCTCAGACTGTTGGAGACCCAAACTGTGGGCCCTGGGGTGAGTCAGCTGCTAAGCAGGACAGGCAGCAGCGGCCAAAACACCTGGCGGGCCGGATAAATGTCCTAGGTGGGCTGCATGTGGCCCATGGGCCATAGTTTGAGGACGCCTGCTTTACAGCCTTTGTATTAACCTGGATGGAAGTGAAACACATTCTTCTTAGAAAAGCATCACAAGAATGGAGAAGCATGAATCTTATGTACTCAATTTTGATATGAGGACAATTAATGACAGGGTGGGGGTGGAGGAAGGGGAGAACAGAGAGAGAAAGAAGGATGGAAGGGGTGGGGGAAAGGAAAAGCACAGAGAGGGAAGGAGGGAGGGGGTGGGGTCTTGGTGTGTGCCACACCTTTTGGGGGCAAGACACCATTGTAAGAGGGACTTTACCTAACAAATGCAATCAGTGTAACCTGGTTTCTTATACCCTCAATAAATCCCCAACAATAAAAAAAAAAAGGAGACTTTACAGCATTCGTATTAACCTGGGTGGAGTTGGAGCACATTATTCTTAGTAAAGCATCACAAGAATGGAGAAGCATGAATCCTATGAATTCAATTTTGATATGAAGATAATGACAATGTTACGGTGAGGGGTGGGGAAAGGGGAGAGCAGAGAGAGAGAGAAGAAGGGAGAGGGGTAGGGGAAAGGAATAGCAGAGAGAAGGAAGAAGGGAGGGGGGTGGGGTCTCCGTGTGTGACACATCTAGTACCCTCAATGAATCCCCAACAATAACAAAAAGAAAAAGAAAAAATATTGCTATACATAGGTAAAATGGGAAATAGTAGCTAAATGTACCATTATTTGCAAAATATTTATTATGATTTTTACAAAGAGGTGGCCAACACATAGGGAATAGTTTGTAAATATTTTGTAAACTTTTGTAATGAATATGTTGTAAATAAAGGTACATTTCCCTACTGCTTCCCATTTTTCCCTGTGTGTGGTGACTTCATAGGCGACTTGTGGGACACCCTGGAGATTTTGATCGTCAGTCTTCCATTGGGCCTGAGAACTGTCATTTTAAATAAGTTACATACATATTGTAGGAAGAACCACTATTATATTTGAGTGATGAAGAAAAATCTTTGAATTCATAGAGTTAATAGGGGCCTAGGGATAAATAAGAAGTGAGAAAGGAAAAGGGAGGGAAGAATCAGAGATACCATATAAGGCAGGGGAAATGCATGAATGCAGTGGCCACTGGACAATTACCTTGCAGTGCAGAAGGTAAAAGAGTTTGATATATTCCACCTGATGTTGATTTTGTGGCTACCATATAAACCTTGTCCTCTAAATCCTAAGTAAAATCTGTTGCATACAGCCATACAGTGTGCATGCTTTTACTTTTACGTTAATTTCTTAAAAGTTGATGGGAATTAGTGGCACATAAAGGCTTATGTGGGGAAGTACGTAGGTGGCACATCTATCTAGTAGGTATATCTATTAATATATAGCAGAGCTCTCTCTATATATATATGCTTATATAAATGTGCATGCTTTTGGTATATATATTCTCTATGTAGATATAGATATACACACAGAAATTAAGTATATAAATTCTTCCTGGAAAAAGTGCTACATACCACATTGAGAATATTACTATGATCACCTTCAAAATACTCCTCTTGGGAAGCTATGCACTGTCACCAGCACCTAGTTCACCCTTCAAAGTGATTTTGAAACTCTTTTTCTGGAATGGCCATTAGAATTGTCATCCTATGAAGTCTGACAATTGGGTTTGTGAACTCATCCTGGAAAGAGTGCTGCATACTCCATTACTGAGTATTACTACCGTCACAAGATGGCCAAGAGGAGTACTTTACAGGTGATTGTAGTGATAATCAGAAATGAGGTATACAGCACTCTTTTTAGACTGAGTTTGCAAACTTGTTAGACCTCATATTACACACACATATGGTAGGAATATAGGATGCCAAACCAATCTATTTTGGTAGATGTGGGAGAACAGAGCAGGTATATTAAGACTGTAAACATCCCTGGATTCCATAGGCATCTTGGAGGAAACATTTAACCTTTCAATGAGGACAGACTGGAAACATAAGCAAATTGACCTAGCCTAGAAGATATAGGGACACCCTGATGACACTTTGTTCCACAATTTTTGTGCCAGTACTGGTAACACGAAGCATGTTAGCTTGCCTTTGCCAAGTATTTATCTTCATCTCTATTTTTTATTGATAAATAATATTTTATGTATTTATGAGGTACATGTGATTTTTATTATATGTATTGAATGTGTAATGATCAAATCAGGGTATTTGGGGTATCCATCATCTTGAATATTTATTATTTCAATGTGTTGGAAACTTCTCAAGTCTTCTCTCATAGCTAGTCTGAAATATATGATATTTTTTTGACTACAGCTACCCTACTCTGCTACAGAACGTTAGGACTTGTATCTTCTCTCTGACTGTGTGTGCGTACCCAAGTCTCTAGTAGCTCTCATCCTACTTTCTACTTCCATAGATCTAATATTTTAGATCCCACGTATGAATGAGAATATGCAATATTTATCTTTTTCTGTGCCTTGCTTATTTCACTTAACACAATGGCCTCCAATTCTGTCCATATTGCTACACATAAGAATTTAATTCTTTTTTATGGCTGAATAGTATTCCATTGTGTATATATACTTCATTTCCTTTATTCATTCATCCATTGATGGATTTTTAGATTGATGTGATCTTTTTGCTATTGTGGATAGTGCTGTGGTAAACATGCAAATGCAGGTGTATCCATTTGCTATACTGATTTCTTTTCCTGTAGATAAATACCCAGTAATGGGATTGCTGGCTTTTCTGGTAGTTCTATTTTTAGTTTTCTAGTAAACTAGTTTTAATAGTAGCTATTGTAATTTGTATTCCCACTAGCAGTTTATGAGAGCTTCATTTTCTCTGCATCTGCACCAGCACTGTGTTTTGTCTTTTTAAATAATAAACATTTTAATAGGGTTGAGATGACATCTCATTGTGATTTTGGTATTTCCATGATGATTAGTAATGTTGAACAGTTTTTCATATACCTCGTGCACATTTGTATGCTTTCTTTTGGGAAAAGGTCTTTTCATGTCTTTGGGGCTTATTAGGGGTCTTTTGCCATTGAGTTGGATTCCTTGTATATTCTGAATATATTAGGCCCTTGTATGAACAGTTTAGAAATATTTCCTTCCATTCAACAGGTTGTCTCTTCACTCTATGGATTGTTTCCTTTATTTTATAGAAGATTTTTAGTTCAATATAGTCCTCATTTGTCTTTCTTTCTTTCTTTTTTTTTTTTTTTGTCTGTGCTTTTGAGTTTTTGGCCATAAAATGTATGCATACACTAGTGTTTTCAACCTTTCCGTTTTATCTCATGGCACACTTGAACCTGTAGTTGAAATTCCATGGCTACTTAAATTATGTTGACAAAAAAAAAGGAAGTGAAAAATAGAATATACTTACTGTGCTCTGAACTTTTTTAATTCATGATCATTAAAAATTTTCATGGTACACCTCTTATGGCACACCAGTGTGCCATAGCACACTGGTTGAAAATCACTGGGTTACACCAATGTCCTATAGTTTTAGATCTTATGCTTAATCCAGCTTGAGTTGATTTTAAGAGAAAGGGAAATAGTTTTATCCTTCTGGATGTGGATATCCAATTTTCCCATCACCATTTATTGAAAAGGGTATGTTTTTATCCCAACACAATGTTCTTGGCCCCTTCACTGAAAATCAGTTGGCTGTAAATATGTGGATTAATTTATGGATTTTCTTCTATTGGTATATGTGTGTGTGTGTGTGTGTGTGTGTGTGTGTGTATGTTTTTATACCAATACCATGATGTTTGTGTTATTATAGCCTTGTAATATATTTTTAAGTCAGAGTGTGTAATGCTTCCAGCTTTGTTCTTTTCCTTGAGGATTGCTTTGCCTATCTGGGCTCTTTTTTGGTTCCATGCAAATTTGGAGATTATTTTTTCTATTTCTATGAAAATAACTTTGATATTTTGATAAAGATAGCATTGAATCGATTTATTGCTTTGGATAGTATGGTTGTTTTCACAATATTAATTCTTCTGATCCATTAGCATTGGATGTCTTTTTACTTGTGTCCTCTTCAGTTTTTTTTTAATCAGTGTGTTACAGTAATTTTTGTGACCTTTTTTTTTTTTACCTCCTTGATTAAATTTATTCCTAGGTATTTTTGTGTACTTATTGTAAATGAGATTCCCTTCTTGATTTCTTTGTCAGCTAGTTCTTAGTGGTGTATAGAAACATTACTGATTTTTGTGTATTGATTTTCATTTTTCAAAAGGATATGAGATTTTATATTTAAATTTTCTGACAGCAATGAAAATAAGGTTTGCTTTCTCTGGACAACAAAGTTTGAGAACTTATGATCACATCCTTCAAATGTATGCTTTATTTTCTATTACTGAGGCTGTGTTTCTTAAAACCATTTCAGAACTGTCTCTGCTTTTACCGTTATCCATCTTCAGGTTATTCAAGGATTCAAGCACAAAGCAAGACTTATACTCTATCCTAAATCTGCCAGCAGCAAGTGTTAAGCAATACAAAGTACCAGATAAACAACTTAGAGTAATAATTTGGATTTAAGATGCTGTTGGAAAAAGTTATGATGTGGTCAGAACTTATTCAGCCTGTTTGCTGAGTAAACTATCTCCTCCCTCCTTTTTATTTTCCTGTGGAAAGAACATGAAGTCGGTTTTAGTCCTTCCTAGGATTCATCTTGTAAATGGCAATATAAAAATAAAATAGAATGTGAATTTCTCGTTTCAAATTTCCTACTTTGGAGGAGCTCAAGTTGTCAGTAAAGCTATGTGTTATTAGGTGGAATCCTAGAAAAGAAAATACAAATTGTAGCAGCACTAGCTGCCACTGAATATTTGGGTAATCACTGATGCAAACATGAGGGGAGAGCTTATTTTATTGGGAATCTACCCAAATCTAGAAGTTGTTCTTTACTATAGACCAAAATGCAAGTAAATGTGAATCATGAAAATTCAGAAGTGGAAAAACATAACTTTGTGTTCATTTTCCTTGAGTTAGACATTATCTGGGGTTTACCAGATCTTGAAATTAAAAAACAAATCCAACCTTGAATTTCACATTCTCGGCCCAACTCACTATTTCATATCTTGTGAAATCTCCAAGTTCACTCCATGAGTTCTGTGAGTCCCAAAAAGTCTATGATATTTTCTGTTTCTGGGCTTCTCTTTCCATCTACAGCACTTCCACACCATGCCATGTGGACTCAAAGGTGAGAGTCACCTCTTCTTGATTTCTACCAAACACAGTAATGAGTAAGAAAACAATATAAAGAAAAATTTACTCACAGTGTCTGAAAATACATGGTTTTATTCATGACTTAGGATCCTTGGAGAGGTAACAATTCACAGAACACATCATAAAATCTGTATCTGCATCATTAACATACTCTTTACTGGCTTTTCTAGTTTCACTGTTTCACCCTAAATATCTTGTGCATCCTGGGATCACCTTTCAACTGCTTTTTTCCAAATACTGCCATGGATTCTGCTTTTGGAGAAATCCAGTTTAAGATAATAATATTCTGTCACATAGAAAAAAAAAATAAAAAGAGTTCCGTCACATAGAGAGATATTTTAAGTTGAATGATTGTGAGAACTAAAGGAGGTAGTTTATGAAAAACACACAGAACAGTGTCTGATGCTTAGTAAGCATTCAGTAAGTAAAATGGACAGAATTCATGGGATTACTAAAGGACTCAGCAACTTCCCTGTCCATTCTGTGTACTTCCAGTCAAGATCAAATTTGGGGAAGAGATGTGATTGAATTATGTTGCTTGTCCTACAGTGGTCAGGGCTATGGCCTGGTCACCAAGAACTCTGATATTTGACGTGAAGTGGGAAAGGATTGGTGTCACTAAAGAAGGGCAGCTGAGAAGGCAAAATGACCTTCCTTTTGGAGGCCTAAGCCCTATTTTATGTGTGAGGAAATGAAGGCTCAGAAAGATTCCAGGATTTGCCAAAGTTACATGTTTGTAGTAAGCAGTGGAACAGAATTGTATTTGCTTCCTTTGATTCCCTATCTAGTAGTCTTTCTTCTACAGTGTTAGTGGGGGAAAAGATCACTGTTTATGATTTGACATTGACTGTACATATGAGCCTGTAGCTGTACTGAATGTACCTCTCCCTGAATTGCTGTTATTAGTGAAATTGTTTCTGACTTGTGCTATTTTGCTTCAAATGAGTTGGAAAGAAAATAAGCTATTGATTTCCCAAATTTTCTGTAAACCACTGCTGAAAAAAAAAATAAATACTAGGATTACTTGCTGGGCTTTTAAATATTGACAATCAATAAACAGTATAATGATGCTTACCACAGAAGAATTCCTTTGGACATGGAGAACGAATGTCAAAAGGTGACTAAGTTCTATGAAAGGCAAATTGAGCATGGTTTGAAATCAAGAAGGAGATAGGAACTACATTGTGGGGATAAAAAAGGATAATATAGGATCATAGTGAAATGTGTTTACCTCCTAGTTGGTGGAAGAAAAATCTAGGATACAGCAGCCAGCTCTAGTCTACTTTATAATTACTATTATTTTTGTGTGGGAAACCATGGGTATTTACAGCAAAGAAGTTGCCCCAGTGAGCAATGGAAAGCAGACCAACACACCCAATTAAAACACAAGGGTTATAACAGTCTGACACTTATGTGCTATGGAAAAGGATTCTGGGGTCTTCATAAATCACCCCAAATAGCCCCATTCCTGAAAGTACCACCTTCTAAGGAGTTATCTTTGAGTTCCTAGGCTAGCATGATTAATATGTAAAAGAATTTAATCCTATTCAGTGAACAAGCACTATATATAGTGTGTGTATATAAATCTAAAATGTAATAGTCCCTGAGAAATAATACAAATTTTGGTACATAAAAACTTTCTGAATTCCAATAACAAATGTCACCAGCTGAAGTGAAATCACATATTCTTATAGCTTGGTTTGGTGTAGGATAGTTTATAAAATAAACTATGGGATTATGATCCCATTTTACAATGTACCCGCAATAAATTCATCTGATAAACTCTCCAAACAACTTCAGCTACTAAAACCCCTTAGCAAGAAGGATAAAGTGACCTTCTTTGGTAATCAAATGCTACTATTTGTAGGACATGTTTTATAGAACAATTTTATGTGTTTGTAATGAGGGATATTATTTTGACCTTTATTCCCCTAAGTTTGTAAAAAACAAAACAAAAAACTACTCATAACTACAAAACAGACTTTTGGCTGTGGGTCTTATTTTATATTGATTTGGCAGTGAATAGATGGTTTTGATCTGTGTTGACTCTGGCAGTCATGACTTTTGTGCTGTGTTAGGTTTCAGATAATTATGTGTGCCTTCTTTCTAACACAGAGGATAGCTAAAAACATCTACATTCCTTTCAGAGATTAGGAAGAAAACTGAAAAACAGTATAATAACACATTAATGCATCTAATTGTTGGGAGCCTGGGGAGGTTTACATTTAGATTTATAAATAAAGTCAACCAGAACTTAATTTTTCCTAAATATTTTTAACTGTGGAATGCTCTAAAATCTATTATTTCAATACATACATTGTGGTGACACATTGCAGGGTTGTCAGGTAGAAGCATATGGGTCTGGGCTTAATTTACACTCAGCAAAAATTGTGTCATATGAGATACTGAAAAATTTTAGTAATACATAGATAGTTCACACACAGGTAATAGTTTCTCTGTTACAGCAACTTTTCTGAGTTTCATCTGTCCATCCATATGCATTTGTATACAGATGTATATATTAATACATTTAATTCTCATCATTCCTTGAAAATTAGTAACATTCCCTCTTTACAATAAGAATTGGGATTCTGTGTCTTGCCATAAATGAAAGGAATCAGTCTAGATCTGAGTTGTCCAGTATGGTCATCCTTAGCCTCATGAGATTGCTGGCCACTTCAAACATGGCCAGTCTCAATTGAGATTGCTCTATACATGGGATATCTAAGCCTTAGTATGAAAAAAACATGTAAAATATTTCAATGTTTTTTATATTTTATTGAAATAATATTTTGGAAATACTAGGTAAAATAGAAATACTATAAAATTAATTTTATATGTTTCTTTTCAAATCTTTTTAATATCACTGCTAAAAACATTAAAATTGTATATGTGATTTAACTTGATGGCTTACATGATAGTTCTGTTGGGTTGCAGTGGTCACATCAGCAAGTCTTTATCTATATACCCTTTGATATTTCTATGTAAAACACTCTTACTGACAGAGGCAAGGAGATACACAATTCCAGAAATATTCTTCACATTAAGATTTTTTCATGTGGAACATTAACATTGCAAAAATAAGTCAAGTCCACCTCTAATCATTTTAGAAAGTTCAGTTATTTGCAAATGTTGTCATTTGTTATTGGGAACAAATTATTTAGTCACTTTTTACACAGAGGTGGCATTCTGGTATGCCAAGAAATCACAGTGTCCTAGAGTTTTCTAATAACCCTTTCAGTTATGAGAGACTGTGATCTGTTCTGTGAACCCAAACCCAGCCAGGGACTTACTGTAAGGTCAAAATAGAAAAATAAAGATGCAAAGCTGGAAAACACACATGCTTATAATTTGGAGAATGAAAGAAGTATTGTGATTATTTTTTTTTTTTTTTTGTCTTAGAGGACCTAGTGATCATGGGAGACTGCCAACAGTGGACTTACTGGAGGAACAGGACTAAATGGCATTCCTCTCATTGATTTTCAGTCTGCTTGCCTTCCCAGACTCTGTTTCCACTTGTACCAAGGTGTGGCAAGAGCATCTATCCTTCCAGTTTCCATTCTCAGCACTTGTTGGAGGTGAGGTGTCTCAGGTAAGGGCCAGGTTAAGCCTTGGGGATAAGCTGGCAAGTTGCTTTCTCTCCTGTGTCATACAAGTTGGATGATAAAGATCAGCTCTAGGTAAAAAGTTAGACTTTTTACAATTATCACTTTAAAGGTGTTATAGAATGATTCATGGAATATAAATGGTGTAGGGAGTCAGAAGTAGGATAATAATAATTTGAAATAATCAATTTTCCTCAGATATTTAATAATATGATGAATTGTTTTACCAAATCCATGCAATATGCTACAAATGTATCTTAGATAAAAACTAAATTTGTTGAATAAGAGGAAGTTGGAACCAAAGAGAATTGAAAACAACCATTTAAGAAACTACTTCCTTCCCTTTCACTTCTCCCATCCTTCAGATTATAAGACCAAACCATAATAAAACTGTTAGATCGTCTAAGCTCTTAGCTTTCTGCTCTTAAGGGATTAATATTGTAATGCAGTGGTCCTCAAATTGGGGTCCCAGGATTAGCAGCATTAGCGTTACCTGGGAACTTAGAAATGCAAATACTTGGAACTCATTCTAGACCTACTAAAACAGAAGCTTGAGAGGTAAAGCCCAGAAATTAGTGTCTTAAGCTTTCCAGAAACTCTCATGCATGTTAACATTTGAGAACTTATGTTGTAGTAGACACTGGGACCAGGCTAGATTCCCTTCACCCGCTGGTGCTGTTGTCTGCAAATACTGCAGCTCACAGCCCACAACTGTAACCATTGCCTTGGTTGAACTACCTTGCCTAGAGATGGAAACCCTTTGGAGGTTATTCACAGTCACTACTCTGGAGCCTGGCCAACAGCTGATTAACATGAGGATGCAAAAACTCATCCCCCTGTTTTCAAGGTTGGACTACTCTCCAGTGTGTTGTGTTCCCCAGAGCTCCTCTGTGGGGTCAGCCCAAGATTAGACCATGTTTAACCGATGCCACACCCTTGCTTAGCTCCTTGTCTTTCCTTTTCTTGCTCTCTCATTCCATTACAGATTCCAGCTGAGAATCCTCCCCAGCTGTATCACAAGTATCTAGATCTTTGCCTCAGGCTCTGCTTTCAGGGAATCTGCTCACTTACACCACAGGTCAAAAAACCAAAGCCCTCAGGCCAGCCATCAATTTGTATGAATAAAGTTTTACCAGAAAAAAAGTTATGCCTATTCATTTATATATTGTCTGTGGTTGCTTTTGTGCTACAACAACATAGTTATGTAGCTGTAACAGAGACTATGCAGTTCACAGGGCTGAAGATATTTAAGGAAAAGTTTTCCAGTGTCTACTTAAGATATTAGACAAACTTAAATGGTCAAAACCTTGAAGAGACCAAAGACTCTATGTATCCAGCATGTGTTATAAGCAGTGATGAGCTGGGATTGATCGCCTGTCTCCTTTCAGTTCTACCTGTAACAGCACATTGGTAGCTTGACATCAGCTGTGGTGGGAATATTTCCACTTTTTAAATTGGTAAATGCTACAAATCATATATACACACAGTATACATCATATATGTTTTTCACATATCTATGAAAGCCCCCACCAAGACTTCAAAAGGCAGCAACCCTACTCACCTGAGTAGCTCTATATATGTTTTTCATATATGTTTTACATACACAGAGGGTGCCAAAAAAATGTACACACATTTAAATAGATTTTGTTGGAAGTAAAATTGATCATTCCCAAGAAGTGAGTACACAAATTGCAGGTACAATGGATGTGTGTAGCATGTTTAGGTACACTTGACCAGCAATGGTACCTTCAATTCAACTTCAAAAAGTAACACATGTGTATGTCTTTTTTTTTGGCACCCTCTGTATATTTCACATATTTCTTGGAGATAAGCATTTACTAGCACACTACTGTTTATAAGAGGCCTTACATGGCACAAGGAATCAAGACCCTTTAATGGAAAGAGAGAAGAAAATAGAATTAACATTGTTCCTGGATTGAGATTTCCCCAAGTTTTGTGAAAGTACTCTTAAAACAATGATTATAATTTTTAAATTTTCCTTCCTTCTCACTTCATTCTTTCCAAAAAATGTAATTAAAAATGCAGTGTACTGGTATGGCAGAGTCTCCCTGGAAGCATAGTCTTTGATTATACAAACTCCTGGGGAGAGTAGGCAATCTTTCTCTTGTGCCCCTATATGATTTCTGAAGTCTCTCTCTGTTCCTTCCTACTAGTGTGTACCATGTACTAAATTTCCCCTGAGATGGGACACTCTCTCTGCTCTGTTACTGTGTTGCTCCATTGTGTACCTTGGTACTCACAGCTATCCTAACAGATTATTTTGGGAATCTCTTTGTTCTCAGCCTTTCTAGAATCTGTACAACTATAAAATGTTATCATCCCTCAGTATTTCTGTTCTCAGTAGCCTCTTTAGTCTTCCTAATAGAAATTGTTAATGGCCTCTATCTGGTTAGCAGTTTAAATTTGAGGAAATTAGGGAGTTTTTATTTTTCTAAAATAGAAGAGGAACAAAGGGAAGTATGGCCTACATCGATTCATTTCTGGGGAATGTCGGTAGCCAGGCTATACAATGACCCTTGGAGATCTCCACTTTGTTACTTATGTCTTATGTGCTTCCTTTCCCTTTGAGTAGAGATGACCCAGTGTAACCAGTAGAATATTGTAGAAGTGGCAGTGTGTGACTTCCAAGGATAAGACATAAAACACAATATGCCTACTGCCTTGGTCCCTTGGATCACTCATGATGAGGAAAGCCAGCTGTCATGTTGTAAGGACACTGAAGCAGGTCTCTGGAGAGGCCCATAAGAGAAACTGAGACCTCTCACCAACAGCCAGTACCTCAGAGGTGGATCCTCCAGCCCCCACCAAGACTTCAAAAGACTGCAACCCTGCTCACCTGTGTAGCTCTTGAATTTCTGACCCACAAAATCTGCATGAGATAATAAATACATACTGTTGTGCGAAGTTCCTACCTCTTGGGATAGCCTGTCATTTGGCAATAGATAATCAATACATTTAATGTTTGTCTCTTTTATAATGGTTCATAGTCAACCAAAATTAGACATCATCTAAATCTAAAAACCAGTAAATCACAAGTGTCACTGAAGGACAAATCATTTCTACTCTGTTTGCATAGCTAAAAGCATATTTGACACAGGAGCCAAAGGACATCGCAGAATATGTGAATCTTCAGAAATGTGTGACTGCCTCACTGCATAAAAGAACCCAATAATGTGCCAACTTACTACCCCAAGGTCAGAGGTTGCAATTTTGCTTAATGGTTCTGGCTTGCAACTGATTTTATTTAATTGTGGTATATTATTTTGCAATTGATTTCATCTGAAAATGTTCTTTGTAGCACTGCAGTCCTGACAGACATTTATCACACAGCTAAAATGCCTCATAGCTGACGATGCTGCAGCAAGCCCTTTGTCCTCAAGGCCATCTCTTCAAATTTGGCCTAGATAATAAATTGCTCTGTTTTTCTCAGAAGACCACTAGGTGTGTTCAAAGCCCAGTGTGTTTAGGCTTCCACCCTAATTATTGAGCATACAATTTCATTTCCTATCTTTGCTGAGTTACCTAAGAGGTTACAACCAATTTTTCCCCCTATTTATCATGTTCTGTACTTTTTTTCTCATCTTTGACTTTTCTCTTTAATTGGAATTTTCACTTAATGTTGCATCTTTTTTATCCCTTTAACAAAAGCTATAATGAAAGAGAAAGAAATTGAGATTTCTTTAAGACACTTTTTAATGCATGAATTTATTAACCCTTTTTATTTATTATCAGTTTGCTTCACTGAAGGCAGCCACTGTGTAGAATGATGTGGTCTAGTGTGGATTTTTCAAGCATGATTGTCGCTATAAAAAAGTTACTTATGATTCCTGAATGGAAAAAAAAATCCTTATATTGACAATGCCAATTTGGTACCTAACCTGAAACTTTCTTGTAAACATAGACCTTCACTCCGCTAGGCAGAGAGAGAGGGTGTTTGGCAAAACTTGGGCAGGAAAATGTGTTTTGGAATCTTCCTCTTTACATTTTTTCCCAAGTCTCTCCTGCACCCTTCTCAGGGTCTTCTTCTCCTACATCATTCACAGAGCCTCTTCCCAGGCCTCATGTGTGCCCACGTCCCATCCTTCCCAAACTTGTCTTCAAATCAATTGCCTTACAGCTGCAGTTTGCAGATGTTCTTTATCCTAAGTAAGATCCTACAATGTTTTACTCCTCCAGTAAACAGATAGATAAAAGAAGTGCTGTTTTATCATTTATGTTTTGCAGTTTTAAGTATGTTAGATTTGCTTATTATAAATCCAACCAGAAGATTATTAAGAATATTGTGTAGACACAGATGTAACTTCACAACTTACTGGTGGCATTTGGAGTCTTTTTTTTTTTTTTGAGTCAGAGTCTCACTTTGTTACCCTTGGTAGAGTGCCATGGTATCAGAGCTCACAGCAACCTCAGACTCTTGAGCTCAAACAATCCTCTTGCCTCAGTTTTCCATTTTTAGTAGAGAGAGGGTCTCACTCTTGCTAGGGTTAGTCTTGAACTTGTGAGCTCAAGCAATCCACCCACTTTGATCTCCCAGAGTGCTAGGATTTTTTTTTTTTTTGAGACAGAGCCTCAAGTTATCTCCCAGATTAGAGTGCTGTGGCATCACAGCTCACAGCAACCTCCAACTCCTGGGCTCAAGCAAGTCTTCTGCCTCTGCCTCTCAAGTAGCTGGGACCACAGGCGCCCACCACAACGCCTGGCTGTTTTTTGGTTGCAGCCCTCATTGTTGTTTTGGCAGGCCAGGGCTGGATTCGAACCTGCCACCTTAGGTATATGTGGCTGTCACCTTAGCTAGTTGAGCCACTGGCACCAAGCCACAGAGTGCTAGGATTACAGGTGTAAACTACTGCATCCAGCTGGCATTTGGAGTCTTAAGCCAAACTAATTATATAATTTTTCTCATTTTATAAAATTCAGGATGGACATAAAGTTAGTATGCAATTTAAAATAGTGCATCATCAGCCATTAAAAAGATGGAGAATTTACATCTTTTGTATTAAACTGGATGGAAGTGGAACACATTATCCCTAGTAAAGCATCACAAGAATGGAGAAGCAAGAATCTATGTACTCAATTCTGATATGAAAACAACTGATGACCTAGTACATGGTGGGGGAACGGGAGTGCAGGGAGAGAGGGAAGGAGGGAGGGGGTTGGAGGGTCATGGGGTATGACACACCTCTTGGGGACAGGACACAATTATAAGAGGGACTTTACCTAACAAATGCAATGAGTGTAATTTGGTTCTTTGTACCCTCAATGAATCCTCAACAATAAAATAAATGAATAAATAAAATAGTGTGCGATTTAAAATTGCATGCAAACTTCATGGATGCTCTCTATATAGCAAACAATGCTTTTAATATTTGTAAATTTTATACATTGACCAAATTTCTGAAGATCAAATGATCAGAATGTTTGGTTGTCTTTGTCACACACATAAACATGCCATGTCACCATTCATGTGTTTTGTATTCAAATTAAAGGGCCTCATTAATCTATGAACACAGAATTTCAGAGCTAAAAGAGACCCTGAAGAATATGCTATTTAACTCTTGAACTTAAGAAATGAAGAAACTGAGGCTTAAAAAGTTAAAGGTGATTTTTGGAGAGCCAGTACTATTTTTAAACTACAGTTTCCTCTCAGTTCTAAACCACACTGTAAGATGTATGTCGACCTAAAAGCTTTTGAAAAAAAAAAAATATACTAAATGTGCGTTTCAATTTTGAGATGTATTCTGATATTCAGAACTTTAAAACTTGAAAAATCATGCATATTAGAACTAAGAAAATGTATTCTTCCCAAAGTAGTTATTCTTTAACATAGTTATTAAAATTAAGCTTATTTTCTTCAAGATACATAAAATATTGTTTATATATGGTACACTGAGAGGTTATGCAGCCTCAAGTGGCTAGCCTGCTGACCCCTAGAAGGCTGAGATGACCACACTGGTTAGAAAGGTCTGGTTTTAACCAACTATGTGATATAGATTTTTAATGAGCTGACAATTTTTTAGAATTTAGCTCTTTCATATTTCTTAACCATAAGCTACCTTAAAATCCTCCTATATATTAGTTTAAATAGACATCTAGCTATATAAAAATATCTATCAAAACACTAAAGAAAGACTAATTATAGATATATACCAATTCTAAATATAACTTGCTAAAAGCTCTTGTCTCCCTGCATTTTAAAACAGGTCTTTTCCAGTAGTCTCATAATACTTCATATGTTTTTCATTTGTTTCCACCAACAAAGTATTTTATAGACAGCAAATGTTGCTTACTCTGATTCCTTTTGGTCCTGATGGCCCTGGAATTCCATCATCACCCTGAAAAATATAATATGTTAGTTTTTCTTCCTTCAGAAAGAGACCTCAAATAACTAATTTTCAATTATAAAATCAGAGAGTTGAATTTGTGTGAACCTTTGTGAAAGTTAGTGAGAAACTTATACACCCAAGGAAGCAGCATTTATTATTGAGACTGAAAACACTGAGGTAAATAACATGACCAAAAATAAGAAAGGCCCTTATGTACTGAAAAGGAAACTGGTGACATGTAGATAAAACTTTCTACCTGTGAAGTTACTTATGAATCATACAAGAAAACAAAGATTATATAGCAAAACAGATATTCCCCGAATCATTTATTCATAAAAGAAGAGCTGAAAATCTGGGCAGTTTCCGTATTGCATCAATCTGCTTGCCGTGGTAGTAATACATAGCATCATCTCTGAGCCCAAATAGGTATTGTTCTTGAATTTGCTGTTTTAAACCTTGACTTTGTTTTATAAGACACTTTCTACACTTAAGAAGGAATGACAAAAATCCATAAACTTTCTTTTCCAGCTTTTGCTGGCAACTCCATGCAAGAGTGGCTACACACACGTGTGTTAATCTACTTACCCATTTAGT
Source organism: Galago senegalensis (assembly GCA_963575145.1). Lineage (NCBI taxonomy): Eukaryota > Metazoa > Chordata > Mammalia > Primates > Galagidae > Galago > Galago senegalensis. Next base: position 17,497 of record CAUYTI010129409.1, read on the forward strand.
CACAACTGCACTGTTAAGAATCTGAAGTCTTTACTCGCTAAGTTTTTCTTAACAATTATCTTTTCTTTTTTGCAGCTTTTGGCCAGGGCTGGGTTTGAACCCGCCACCTCTGGTATATGGGACCGGCACCCTACTCCTTTGAACCACAGGCACCACCCCTTAACAATTATCTTTAAAACACCAGAATTTTAAAAACCTAATCCTGCTTCAAAGGAAAGGAATTTCAGTGAAACACATAGTAGGCTGCTGCCTGAGGCTTTCGATAGCGTTCATTAAACTAACACCTTGTTTTACACAGTGGTTTTTAAGCCGCTTAACTCACAACACAAGAGTTTGCAGCGGAGGTTTCTGGAGGCTCATGTTATAGCCTTCCTTCAACCACAGCAGCTCTACTTGCGTTTGCTTCAGGTGGTGCTTCCATGCGAGGTTTCATTTAGAGATAGAGTTACCTAGTACATTAGTTTTCTCTTGCTGCTGTAACAAACTACCACAAATTAAGTGGTTTAAAACAACATAAACTTATAATCTTATAGTTCTGGAAGTTAGAGGTATGACAGGAGACCGCGTGGCAGAAATGTTTTACTTTATGGAGGTTCTAGGGGAGAATCTATTACCTTTCCTTTTCCAGCTTCTAGAGCCACCAGCATTCATTCCTTGGCTCATAGCCCTCCTCATCCACTTTCAAAAGCCAGCCATGGCCTTGTGAGTCTCTCAGATCATGTCACTCTGACAATGACCCTTTTGTGTCCCTCTTTTACATTTAAAGGATCCTTGTGATTACACTGGGCCCACTCACATAATCCAGAATAATCTCCCTATTTTAATGTCAGCTGATTAAGCAATTTGAATCCCATCTGTAACCTTACCTTTTCTTGGCCATGTAAACTAACATATTCACAGATTTTGGGGATAAGGACATGGACATCTTCATGGGTGGTCCTTATTATGCCTATTATAGCTTGTTTTTACAAAAGTTTAATCATCTACTCTTTCTATAACATGTGCATTTCTTTCTTTTTTTTTTTTTTTGTAAGAGACAGATTCTCACTTTATCACCCTCAGTAGAGTGCCGTAGTGTCACAGCTCACAGCAACCTCCAACTCCTGGGCTTAGATGATTCTCTTGCCTCAGCCTCCCAAGTAGTTGAGACTACAGGCATCAGCCACAACACCTGGCTATTTTTTTGTTGCAGTTTGGCCGCGGCTGGGTTTGAACTTGCCACCTTCGGTATATGGGGCCAGTGCCCTACCCACTGAGCACAGGCACCACCCAACAGGTGCATTTCTAAGGAGACTAAAATTATCAAATTTGACTTTAAGACAATTAAGAGAACTTTTTATTCATAGAGCCTTGTGCCTTCTCACTAAAGGCAGAAATAAGACAAGAATGTCTTAATATTTTACTAGTTATACTAATCTGTATGGTTAATTATGAAAAGGAAATTAGAGGTATAAAAATTCAAAAGGATGGGTAAAATTGCCCATCCTGTTACTTGCAAGTGCTATGACATACACCTGGAAAACACAAGATAATTAAATGAAAAACTACTATAAGTGATAATTCACTGAGATAACTGTATATAAAGATAATATTGGGAAATTTATAGCTTTCTTACACCAACAACTAGAAATTAGAGATAACTGTATATAAAGTTAACATTGGGAAATTTATAGCTTTCTTACACCAACAACTAGAAATTAGACATAATGGAAGAAAACATCCAATTTATAATAGCCAAAAGATAAAATATTTAGTAATGAATTTAAGAAATATACAATATTCATAAGAAGAAAATTTTAAAACACTTCTGAAGTTCACAAAGGACAACTTGAACAAATAGAAAAGCATTCCATGTTTTTCCATACAAAAGCATTTGTAGATAGTAGAATTTAATATTTAAAAAATCAATTCTCAGTAAGTTTAATTAAAAATTAATGCAATAAAACATGAGTATGCTTTTTAACTAGACAAAGTGACTCTAAAGTTCATATGGAAAAATAAACAGAAAGAATATTGAGAACAATTCCGAAATGAAGAGCAATGAAGGGACAGTAGCTCTTCCAGATATAAAAATAGAGCATAAGGCCTCAATAATTAAAATTGTTTGGTTTTCATACTTGAATAAGCAGACAATTGGAAAAGTATGTAAGGCTCAAAAACAAGTCCATATATTTTTATGATTTTGATATATAATGAAAGTGGCATTGCAAATCAGCAGGGGAAAATGGTGTTGGGACATACTTGTGAGGCCATCTGGAAAAAAAAAAGGCGAATCTTCTATCACAAACCATACACCAGGATGAAATCCAACTAAGTAAAATGTTTACATATAAAAAAATGAAGCCATTAAATTAGTAGAAGACAATGTGAGAATTATTATGTAATCTTATACTGGGAAAGGCATTTCCTACTCAAAATCCACCAGCCATAAAGGACAATATGTTTGAAAAACAAACACATAAATGCACAGACAGCAAAGACAAATGACAAACTGGGGGAAAAGTCAAACTGCAACTGACAGCGCAGACGAAGGGCTAATCTCCCTAATATAGAAATAGTTCACTGAAATCTGAAAACAGCAAAAATCCAATAGGAAAATAGGCAAATGATATGAATAGATACGTCACAGAAAAGAAGACAAATGATTCTCAAACCTATGAAAAGCTTATTATTGCCCAGAAAAAGAGAAATGTGAATTAAAAGTACATTGAGAGACTATTTTTCATCTATTAGATTGACATAAATCCAAAAGTTTCATAATAGTGTTGGTGAAGTTATAGGGAAATTGATCATGTTTATTGCTGAAGCAAGGATTCATACCATTTGGGGGGAGCAATTTGATAATGTCTATAAAAATATGTAAATACATATACCTTCTGATCTAGCAATGTCACTTATGGTAATTCATCTTACAGAGTTAATTCCTTATGGGTAAAAGGATAGTTATTCAGTTATACATTTTAGCAGCACTGTTTGTAATAGCAAAATATTGACAGCTACCTAAATGATCATCAAGAGGGGAATGATTTAATAAATTATGGTGTATATACACAATGAAATTCAAATCAGTTATAAAAAATGAGGAGGTTCCATATATACTGACATGGGATATCTAAAAAGTACATTAAGTGAAAAACAAATGTATTTAATATGTGACCATTTTATAAACAAATAAGGGTTGATGTGTGTGTGTGTGTGTGTGTACGTGTGCGTGTGCATGCAACCTGGTGACTGTGGGTATATAGGTGGAAAAAATTATTTATTCTGAATGCTATTAATATATGGTTTATCAAAAATGAACAAAATTTTATTTTTAAAAATAAAAAAAGGAACATTACACATATAAGTATATATACATACATGTGTTTTACATATCTCCACTTTCATATATAAGAGTGTACAGATTAAAGTATAATCCCATAAAGTTTTTGATTTAGTATATATGTTGATAAACACATATACCAGTATACCCACTCACGTAAAAAGCATAAATTCAGCTATGATGGGAAACATGAAGTACAAATTGCTTCAAATTCAAAATCATGAAAGTTTAGAAAGCAATTTACCTTCTCACTTTACAGATTTTGAAATGGAACAGAAGATTGGACTGCTTTCTAAACATACACTGCATATAAGTACACCTGCATAAACCCTCACACTACTGTAGAATAGTCCCATTTAATACTAAACTATTGCAAAGGAATTCTGATGTAAGCAACTTCTTTTAATCTAACATGCATCTTTATTAAAACTGTCACCTCTCAGCAAGTACAGTGTGCAAAAACTCAGTCCTTAAACCCAGGTAAGCTTAAAAACAAGAAATGTCATTTTTCTCAGATTTAACTTAACTTCTATTCCAAAGCATCCATTTCCATAACATGGCTGACACTTAATCTCAGTCCATTGGAATTCCCACCTCATTTTCACAAGATGATGCGCAAATTTTGGAGAGATTAAGTAGTTTCAATGTATTGAGGAGTGGGTATATAGTCTAGTCCAATTTGAATTCATTGGCATGACCCATGCCATACATGGTTTGCTGTTGAGTTAATTACTACTCAATTCCACCCACTTGACTTTTTTGGATCTCTGCTACTTCTTCTGCACTACTGGGTGCCCAAGAATTATTATGCTGCTCTTGCTCTTGCTATGTCATTACATAAAGGAAATTCAGTTGAATAGCCCATCTATGGAAATTCTATGGAGTGGGTCTCTATGGTCTTGGTGTTTTCTTCAGTGCTAAAATTCCACTCAAGATTTAGCACAGGTCCCTTCTGCTCTTGAATCTAACAAAACTACCTGATATACTACTATCTCCCCAGAGACTGCAAAATTCTCTCAAAATGTAAGGTCAAGTATAGTTCTGTGTTAAAAAGTATCCATGCAAAAAAAATTATCCATGCATTTAAATTAATTTTCTCCCTTTATTAGGAGGACAACCTGGTAAGTATCCATTTGATTTCCATAATGCTCTAATGACATGATGTACCACCATTATTTAAAATCATAAAATCAAGGTTTTTAAGCCTGTTTTCCTTTCCAGGCAAATGAGCAGAACAGGCCCTCTCATATATCATTTCACCAGTCTACCTAGAACAGACAGAAAAGGGCACCAATCCAAAAGAGCCATTTAAAGAAAAAAACACAAATTTCTCCCAATCCAGAAATTCACTATTATCTCTCCCAATTCCCAATATTAACATGTACATAAAATGATATCTTTCCTCTTGGGTACAGAAAAGACTGTCAATATTGTGGTCAATGGAGACAATCCTCCCAACTGATAGGATGAGAACACATTCAGATCCCTGAGCCTAGGCATAGAGGATGAGGCTGCGGGTCTAACCTCTCTTCTCTCTCCCCCACAAAGTAACCATGTGACTTACACCTTGTCAAATTCACTAATACAACCTGTCCCAGAAAGTTGCCACCACCACACTAAATATGCCAAACTGCTGGATGTCAACCCCAACCTAAGCCAGCAGATAAACATTTTATTGCTATGCTGCTCAATGCTACAAATGGACGTTTGCCTACACATGCTCCATTTTAGTACCTCAGATACCCCAATTACTCTGGACCTGATGCCTTGCCACAATTGGACTCTGACACTATAGGGACAAAATTCCTTCTCAGATGTCAACTGGCCCCTGTCCAATATGGAAGCATGTGACATATAGGAAAAAGTACATAGGATCTGTGACAGGAGTCGTTTCAGGTTTGATTAGTGGTGCCTTTTCCTGCTATATACCTTCCCCCACCTTACACAAATTTCTAATTTCCAATTGCACTCAAGTACTCTGCTCACCAGGAGGGACTTCTGGCTGGTTGACTCCTATAGTAATTAACGAATTTTACTGTCCCAGAACTCTGTGCAATCTCCTTGGAGCATTATTTCTTTTGGAAAAAAAACAGGCTTTCAACAAACATTCCTACCAGTGTAACATGCACATATAGGCCATTCATAAGACTCTCAAATATTCAAAACAGCCTCATGAAGCATATCACATCACATAGAGCAGTGGTCTCAACCTTCCTAATGCCATGACCCTTTAATACAGTTCCTCATGTTGTGGTGACCCCCAATCATAAAATTATTTCCGTTGCTACTTCATAACTGTAATTTTGCTACTGTTATGAATCTTAACGTAAACATCTGATATGCAGGATATATTTTCATGGTTACAAATTGAACATAATTAAAGCATAGTGATTAATCCTGTAGGCCTCATGGGGAACTGCTGCCTTCCCCACACCAGACTTGGTGTACATATACCAAGTAAAACAGTGCAGTCTCTGAGCAAAGTTTCAGTCAAAGACTCAGGCTCCCCACTGGTGGCCGTGCTCCTACGTATAATCGCACTCTTTATCTGGGGTCTTTGGTGAAGACCTCCTTATGGGAGGAGGAGTAAACCTTGAAGACACTTTGCACTCAGACTCTGTACTTTTCTACTCCTAGACCTTTTCCTTCTCCCATCATGCCCCTGGGTTCATACTACCACAGGAGCTTTTTGTTCTGAGCTCCTTCTGCAGTGAAATGATCCCCAACATCTGTGCTGATACATCTGACCCTTGCTAGGGTTGTGCTATGGGGTGAAATGAAATAGTGAGGGAGCTGGCACTTGGGCCAACTTCACTTCTTGCTTACAATATAGCAGCAAATGAGTAAAGGCTGACTATTACTTTCATTTTGGCTTCCTGTCGTAATCAACTACTCTACCTGACAGCTCAGGTCTCTCCAGCTTAGCTAAGCCTCCTTAGAGAACTTAATTCTTTTTGAAGATCCCAATAAGCACATACAATTAACAGCATCTCCCCAAAGCACTGGAATATGGCAGTAATAGTTTTTTAAAAACCCTATAAAAGTACAGACTTTCATTGTTTCATTTAAATGTTGCCTCCTGGTTATAATCCAGTAATTTTTTAGATGATTTGACACCTAGTCCGACATTTAAGATATTTATCTACTAATATTACTGGTTGGCAACTTGACACATACCTTTTGTCCTGGAGGCCCTGGAGGCCCTTCTGGACCTGGAAATCCAGGCAAACCTGGATGGCCTTCCAAACCTGGAAATCCTCTCTCTCCCTGCAATTGGATAAGAATGAAAGGTAAGGTCATTTGTGAATTTTCAAGCATAAGCATGGTTGAAATTCAAAGAGATCAAGTAACCTTCTAGACAAAACAAACTTAATGATACTAAATTCACAGTATTTACAAACATGAGGAAACCTGTAAGATGCAAGGGAAAAAAACACAAACCATCCCCAAACTATACCATATATGGTAATGTAATCTTTCATTCTTGTAAAAGTGAAAATCATAGCAGAGGTGAAGTGAGATTTAAATGTTTTAACAAAGGAGACATGACAATAAGTCCAGGAAACCAAGTCAGTAATGGTTACATGGAATAAGGACTCACAGGGCAGGGATAAAAAAGGGTAAGAGGAAACCATCAGAGAAGCTCCCACATTTGTTGTAGAGTAGAAGAGTTACAGAATTATCAGAATAGAAATTCATGAGTCAATAGGAGCTAAATTAGCCACAAAATCCTTTAGAATATCAAAAGTTTTATCATTTTTTTCTGATTGTAAAATTTACACAAAAAGGAAATACATGTTCACCGTTACAAAAGAAAATAACCATCAGCAATTCCTCTATTCAGAAAAATTATTTGAATTGTGACTCAAGTTTCACTTCTGACCGCAGCCCTTATCAACACCGGCACAAGAGGGCTGCCTACCTACCAGTATGGGCCCACCATTGTTTATTACCATCTTTACAGTAGAGTTGCCTGATGTGAATGAATAACTATATAATCAGAAAGGTGTAAGCAGCAGAGCAAGCATATGCACTAACAGTATTAATTTGCATAGCCAGTCCTAGTAAGGGTGTGAACTCCAACACCCCTAAGGGATCCAGGGCTACATGTAGTTCCTCTACTTTCCTAAGGCTTGAAGGCTGTCTCTGTCCAGACCTTGTTCTGGGAACCTTCTTACCAGATCCTACAGTGACAGCCTGCACAGCATCTGAGAAAGAGAAAGCATCCCTAACTACAAGGCAACTAACTAATGAGACACTGAAAAGGTATACCCCTAGAGATAAAGGTACAGCAGACTTTTATTCTGACTCCCAATATGTGCATGTGTGGGTGTGTATGTGTTTTGTAGGAACTAAGTTTAGCCTAAAGAGCTTGGAAAACTTTGTATTGAATGATTCAACAATCATATTATAACAAATGTAAGTAGTGTGAAAAGACTACTTTTGATGACTTTCCATCTATTACTTTAAAGCTAATGAAGCAAAGGTTAGGCAATTAATGATAGGTCAAAACAGTCCTGTTGCTTTGACAATAATTATTACCGACATATTCTTACATTTTTATTGTCTAGAAATATATCTTTTGGTTGTCTTATTAGTCATCAAATTATATTAATTTAGTATCCATCAACTTCCACCCAATTAATTTAAAGGAAATAGGCCAAGAGGGGAGAAATTAAAAGTTTAAAAATTTTTACAGCTCAAATCATCACATAGCCTGATACTGGCAGAGCTAGTAGTGGAAATATGATTGTTAAGTTCTAGTCAGAAAGCAAGCAAGCAAGAAAAATAATCTAGGTAGAGTGTATTTCCATATGGGGAAAACAGCTACATTTTGGGATCTCAGCAGGTATTTAGAACTACCTCTGATAAAACTTGAAGATAATATGTGCAGAAAGTTGTTTTGCTTTCCTCAGAACCAAAACTGCCATCTGGGCTACAGATAAGAGAGGAATAAACTAGAAATTGAAAGTGGAGGTTGCCAAGATCTTAATTGTATTGGTATTAATAAAGTTATACACCTATAAATGGTACACCCTGAAATCTCCCCACACTATAGTCAAATAATGTTGTGGTCTTATCTAATGTTACAATGTTAATGTTAATGTTATACAAAGGACAATAGAAGAGAAGCCATTGGACAGGTGCAAAAAGAGTTGAAAGAGCAGGGTGGCCCTGTGGTTCAAAGGAGTAGGGCACTGGCCCCATATGCGGGAGGTGGCAGGTTCAAACCCAGCCCCAGTCAAAAACCAAAAAAAAAAAAAAAAGGAGAGAAAGGAAAAAAAAAGAATTGAAAGAGCAATCCAGAGCTTTTGAAAGGTGGAAAGTTTATTCAAGTAGAAACCATAGGCTCAGCGCCTGTGGCTCAAGCGGCTAAGGCGCCAGCCACGTACATCTAAGGTGGCGGCTTCGAATCCCCAGCCTGGGCCCGCCAAACAACAATGATGGCTGCAACCAAAAAATGGCCAGGCATTGTGGCAGGCACCTGTAGTCCCAGCTACTTGGGAGGCTGAGGCAGGAGACTTGCTTGAGCCCAGGAGTTGAAGGTTGCTGTGAGCGTGATGCCATGGCACTCTACCCAGGGGGACAGCTTGAGGCTCCGTCTCAAAAAAAAAAAAAAAAAAAAGAAAGAAAAAGAAACCATAGAAGGCTTAGGTGAGGACAGTATTTGTTGGTGCCCACACTTTCCTACCTGTTGTGAAGCATTCACTTAACCCTTAAAACCTACTCTAGATTTTACTGTAATTTTCTAACACTCACAAATAGAAATTGGCTTAATGTGTCTTTATTTACAGGTCAAACTTTTTTAAAAATTGGTTTATGCTGCCTGACCATGTTTGGGTAAAAAAAAAAAAATCATTCTATTTCCTTTGAGGAACAATATGTCTCTCTCTGCCTTTCCTTAAAATACCTGTATTACACTGGACTCCCTTTTTGACCTTATTCTCTTTCCCTGGGAAATATCAAATTTCAACACTTTTTCCTAAAAGCTAGCCTTCCATGGTTAACTGTCTTAAACATCTCCACTTGAATATCACACAGACACCTAAAACTCAACAATAACATCATCTAACATGCATTGAGTATTTTCTATGGACCAAAGAGTATTCTAGACTCTCATATTCTAAGGCTATAATTAGGTTATGACATTCCTATAAAAGCTATGAATTAGTTTCA
>CAUYTI010129410.1:0-26641 GCA_963575145.1 Galago senegalensis
GCAAATAACATGAAATTTATGTGAACCAGCTTGATGAAAGTATGTCAAAATGTGTGTGAAGACACTACACTGTACCCCATGTTTGCATTAATGTACACAGCTATCATTTAATAAAAAAATAAATAAATAAATAAATAAAAAGTTAAAAAAAATAAATAAATAAAAGGCATAAATTAGTTTCCTAATAGGGGTGTGTACATTGGATACTTTTTCTTCCATTCTTGTGATACTTTGCTCAGAAGAACATTCTCCAGCTCCATCCATGTGAACATGAAGGACGTAAAGTCTCCATCCTTCTTAATGGCTGCATAGTATTCCATGGTGTACATATACCAAGGTTTGTTGATCCATTCGTGGATTGATGGGCACTTGGGCTTCTTCCATAACCTGGCAATTATGAATTGGGCTGCACCAAACATTCTGATACAAATATCTTTGTTGTAATGTGATTTTTGGTCGTCTGGGAATATACCTAATAAAGGAATTGCAGGGTCAAATGAAAAATAATTCAAAGTAATTATTTGAAGGAAGCTCAGCAAACTTCAAGAAAATACAGAGAAATAATTCAACAAAATAGGGAAAACAATAAATGGAATGAGAATTTAATGGATAAAATAATAATAAAAATTCTCAGAAATCCTGGAGCTATAAGAAACAAAAAATGCAATGGAAGGTTTGGCGCCTGTGGCTCAAGTGGCTAAGGCTCCAGCCACATACACCTGAGCTGGCGGGTTTGAACCCAGCCCGGGCCCACCAAACAACAATGATGGCTGCAACCAAAAAATAGCCAGGCGTTGTGGCGGGTGCCTGTAGTCCCAGCTACTTGGGAGGCTGAGGCAGGGGAATTGCTTGAAAACAATTCTAGAAAGCTTAAAGCCCAGGAGTTGGAGGTTGCTGTGAGCTGTGATACCACAGCACTCTACCCAGGGCAATAGCTTGAGGCTCTGCCTAAAAAAAGAAAAAAAAAAGCAATAGAAATCATCAATAACAGAATTGATTAAGCAGAAGAAAGTATCTGTGAAACTTGAAGAGCTACAGGCGCTGAGCCCTTTGGGGTGAATTTAATGAGGAAAGTTACAGCTGTTAGGTCAAAGTGCCTGTAGCTGCAGGGTATCTGGGGGGCAATCATCTATCACTTTCTAGTTTTATTTGTATTCTTGTCTCTAAGCTGCTGGTCTCTAGACATTTCCCAGACTATTTTCTTACTCATTCTGCTGGACATTCCAAACCCCCTTCACTACCACAGGCGTGCTTTGCAGTGGGGGGCTGAAATGCAGGACCATACCCCGCTGGAGATTTCAGGGGGATGCCAGGGGGATTCTCTAGCTTTCAGCACAGGAGTTCACACCGCCAGGCCTGTCTTAAAAGAAATACTAAAGGGAGTTCTTCAAGCTTAATAAAAGGATTACTAATGAGTAACACAAAAACATTGGAAAGTAAAACACTCCCTGGCAAAAGTAAGCACACATTCGAATTTGAAACACTGTAATTTTGTAATGGTGATATGGATCACTTACATCTTTAAAGTGAAGGTTAAAATATAAAACTATCAAAACAATAACTACAATAATTTGTTAAGGATGTGCAACATAAAAAGATGTGAGTTACGATATTACTTTTTTCACTCAACTAATTTTTCATTGTGGAATATTTTAATCATCTTTTATTACCATTGTTATTATTAAATTTCAGATTAATATAAGAATACATACAATTAGATTATACTGCTTGCATTTGTAAGGTGAAGTCCAAGTTGTAGTTATGTCCTTCATTCAAGAAGTATGCTAAATACCCACCCATTGTTCCTGCAGGGTAGGAGCACGCCAAATTCCCTCCCCACTTTTTAAATTTAATGGAGTTTTTCTCTCATGTGAGTCCGTAGTTACTAATCTATAAGTTTCAAATTGGCATTAAGTGTGATGCTTAGAGTTATTCAAATCTATCCAAGTTATTACAAGAGATACAAAATCTCCATCATTTCTTATGGCTGAGTAGCATTCTCTGGTGCACATGTACCACGGCTTATTAATCCACTCACGTGTTGAGGGGCACTTGGGTTGTTTCCCCATCTTTGTGATTGTAAATTGGGCAGCTATAAACATTTGGGTGCAAATGTCCTTATGGTAAAATGCATTTTTTTTCTTTTGGATAGATACCTAGTAATGAGATTGCAGGATCAAATGGAAGGTCTACTTTTAGTTCTCTGAGGGCTCCCCATACATCTTTCCATAAAGGCTGTACTCGTTTTCAGCCCCATGAATGATGCCTGAGTGCTTCCTTCTCTCCACACCCATGCCAACGTCTGTTGCTTTGGGACCTTGTGATGTGGGACATTCTCACTGGGGTTAGGTGATGTCTTAAAGTGGTCTTGGTCTGCATTTCTCTAATAATTAGAGACAATGAGCATTTAAAAAGTGAGTTTGCTGGCCATTTGTCTGTCCTCACGAGAAAAGATTCTGTTCATGTCTCCTGCCCAGTTCTTAATGGGGTTGTTTGCTCTTTTCTTGTTGATTTGCTTGAGTTCTTTGTAGATTCTGATTATTAGTCCTTTGTTGGATTTGTAGCATGCAAGTATCTTCTCCCCTCTGAAAGTTGTCTCTTCACTTTGTTGATTATGTCCTTAGCTGTGCAGAGAAATTTTAACTCGATCAGGTCCCATTTGTTTATTTTTGTTGTTGCTGCAATTGCCTTTGGGATTTTTTCATAAATTCTTTCCCAAGGCCAATATTGTTAAGAGTTTTCCACACACTTTTCTTCTAGAGTTTTACAGTTACTTGTCTTATATTTAAATTTTTTATCCATCATGAGTTAATTATCCAGTTTCAGCCTTTTCCATGTAGCTCACCAGTTCTCCCAGCACAATTTATTAAACGGGTCTGTTTCCCACTGTATGGTTTTGTTTGCTTCATTAAAGATCAGATGGTGATATGAGGCTGGTTTCACCTCTGCATTCTGTCCCATAGATCTATGTCTCTATTTTTTATGCCAATACTATGCTGTTTTGGTCACTATTGACTTGTAATATAACCTGAAGTCTGGCCATCTGATGCTTCCAGATTTGTTTTTATTTCATAGACTTGCACTGGCTATTTAGGGTTTTTCCAGTTCCATATATAACCTACAACTATATTTTTTTCTAGATCTTCAAGGTCTGATGTTGGTATTTTAATGAGGGTTGCATTAAATCTGTAGGTTGCTTTGGGCAGTATAGATATTTGAAGAATGTTGATTCTTCCCAGCCATGAGCACAGTATGCTCTTTGTTGTGTGAAAGGTTCTTATGAGTGGCTGGTGACACAGGTATAGATTTTGCAGTGGAATAATTATGACATAAAGAAGACTACCGGCTCGGTGCCTGTGGCTCAAGTGGCTAACGTGCCAGCCACAAACACCTAAGGTGGTGGGTTCAAATCCAGCCCCGGCCTGCCATACAACAATGACAGCTGCAACCAAGAAATAGCCGGGCGTTGTGGTGGGTGTCTGTGGTCCCAGCTACTTGGGAGGCTGAGGCAGGAGACTCGCTTGAGCCCAGGAGTTGGAGGTTGCTGTGAGCTGTGATGCCACAGCACTCTACCCAGGGGAACAGCTTGAGGCTCTGTCTCAAATAAATAAATAAATAAATCTTAAAAAAAAAAAGGAGACTACAATTCTATGGCAGATAGCAAAAGTCTTTATTTCTTCCCAGCTTAAATAGCTGGTGCAGCATGAACACGTTGTTAAAGAATGTTCATACCATTACCTCACTCACATATTGTAAAAAATAGACTCACTTTTTTAGTGAGACACATTCTTCTAAGTTATCTATTATACTCAAAATAGTAGCCGTGAAGAAGCGGACCGTTAACTCCCTGGCCCACCTTTTGATAGATACGAAACTGCAAAGGGGAAAAAGGCTGATTGTTCTCAGCCTCAAGCCATCTGGAGGCAGGATCTTAACCTTGCAAAATCACAGTATGGAGATCCTGGCCACCTGCCAGTGATGCGCCTGTGTGCTCTGGCCCCCTGGTCTGGGCACAGGAATTTTACCTCCTTGGTGCCAAGCCGAATGGAGTTCTGCCTCAGTCTCTCCTGAATTGTGCCAGGCAAGATTTGTACACGCTCACGCTCAGAAACGGCAGAGGCAAGGACATAGATGCTTTTCACTGACAGTTCTTCCATCTGTAAACATCTTCTGAGGTTTGTTTTCATAGTGTTTAATAGTTTTCACTGTAGAGATCCTTCACATCCTTTGTTAAGTATATTCCAAGGTTTTTAATTTTCTTTGATGCTCCTGTGAAGGGTATTGGATTTTTTATTTAATTCTCCTCTTGACTATTGGCATACACGAAGGCTACTAATTTGTGAATGTTGATTTTATATACTGAGACATTGCTATATTTTTTATTCACTTCCAGGAGTCTCATGGTTGAGTCCTTGGGGTTTTATAAGCATACAATCATATCGTTAGCAAAAAGCAAAAGTTTGACCTCCTCTGTACTCATTTGAATACACTTCTCTTTCCTGATTGCGTTGGCCAGGACTTCCAGCACTATTTTGAATAGTATTGGTGACAGTGGACATTCTTGTCCAGTTCCAGCTCTAACCAGAAATGTTTCCAGTGCTTCTCTAGTCAGTATAATATTGCTGTGTGTTTGTCATAGATGGCATCTATCAGTTTAAGAAATGCCCCATCCTTGCCTATTTTCTTAAGTATTTTTTATCAAAAAATGGTGTTGAATTTTGTCAAATGCTTTTTCTGCATCTGTTGAGGGAATCATATTGTCCTTGTTTTTACTTTGGTTTATGTGGCAAGTTACATTTATGGATTTATGTATGTTGAATGCCTTGTAGCCCTGGGATGAAACCCACCTGGTCAGGATGTATTATTGTCTTTTAAGTGCACCTGAATTCTGTTTGCTAAAATTTTATTGAGTATTTTCATGTCAATATTCATTAATAATATTGGTCTGAAGTTTCCTTTTTTTGTTGTTCGCTTTCTTGGTTTTGGCATCAGGGTGATATTTGCTTCATAGAAGGAGTTGGAGAGAATTCCTTCCTTTCAATGTTTGGAATAGATTCTGCAATTAAAAACAAGCTCTTCTTTGATGTTTCTTTCTTTCTTTTTTTTTTTTGAGACAGAGTCTCACTAGTCTCCCTCAGTAGAGTGCTGTGGCATCACAGCTCACAGCAACCCCAAACTCTTGGGCTTCAGTGATTCTCCTGCCTCAGCCTACCAGTAGCTGGGACTATAGGAGCCCATCACAACGCCCAGCTATTGTTTTTTTGTTGTTGTTTGTTATTGTTGTCATTGTTGTTTAGTAGGCCCTGACCGGGTTCAAACCCACCAGCCCCAGTGCATGTGGCTGGCACCTTAACCACTGAGCTACAAGTGCCAAGCCTCTTTCACGGTTTGGTAGAATTCTAGTGTGAAACCATCTGGTGTGTGACTTTTACTTTCAGAAGCTTTTTTATTGTTTCAATTTCAGTGATTGAAATTGGTCTGTTCAAGAGTTCTATTTCTTCTTCATTGAGTTCAAGGAGATAATGTGATTCTAGGAGCTTTTCCATTTCCTTCACATTTACAAGTTCATGGGCATAGAGACTTTTGTAATCTTCTGTGATGATCTTTTATGTCTCTGTGGCATATGTTATTATTTCTCCCTGTGTTTCAGATTGAGTTTATTAGAGATCTTACTTTTCTGTTTCTGGTTAATGGAGCCAAGGGTTTATCAATTTTATTTAACTTTTCAAAGAAATCACTTTTCGTTTTGTTAATCTGCTGAATGGTTCTTTTGTTCTCAATTTCATTTAGTTCTGTTCTGATCTTGGTTATTTCTTTTCTTCTGCGGGGATTGGGATCAGATGGTATTGCTCTTCCTTTTCTGGTTCCTTAAGGTGAATCCTTAGATTGCTGACTTGTGCTCTTCGTGTTTTCTGGATGTGGCATTTAATGTGATAAATTTCCCTCTTACGACAGTCTTTGCAGTATCTTACAGGGTTTGATAACTTGTGACTTCATGTCATTTTTTTCAAAGAATCTAATGATTTCTTTCTCTATCTCTTCTTTGACCCAGCTGTCTTGCAGCAATTCATTGTTGAGTTTCCATGACTTTGTGAGAGGACGAGCGTTTCTCTTGGTATTGAATTCTACTTTTATTCCATTGTGGTCTATAAAGATACAAGTTATAATTTCTATTTTTCAAATTTTGCTGAGGCTCGATTTGTGTCTGAGGTCATGGTCACTCTTGGAGAATAATCCATGGGCTGATGAGAATGTATATACAGTAGCATTGAAACATTCTGTATATGTCTGGTAAGCCCATTTGTCCTTTTTTATTTTTTTCATTAAATCATAACTGTGTACATTAATGCATTTATGGAGTCCAATGTGATAATTTGATATACAATGTGGCGAGCTTACAGCAAACTTGTTAACATTTGTTCTGAAGTCACGTTTAGTTTCTCTATTTACTTTCTTTTGGAGAATCTGACCAGTTTTGTCAGTGGAGTGTTGAAGTCCTCAGCTATTACAATGTTCTTGGTTATCATTTTGTTCAGACCAGCTAGGGTTCATGTTATAAATCTGAGAGTGTTTATGTTGAGTGCATAAACATTTAGAATCAAAATGTCTTCTTGTTGTATTGTTCCTTTGACCAGAATATGGTGCTCATCTTTGTATTTTACTTTTTTACTTTAAAGTCAATTATATATGGAAAGGATTATGACTCCAGATTGCTTTTGCTTTCCATTTGCCTAAAATATTTTTCCAACCCTTCACCCTGAGTCTTGATATATCATTGGGTGTTACATATATTTACTGGAGATGGTAAATAATTGCCTGGTACTTTTTTGTCCAGTCAGCCCGCCTGTGCCTCTTCAGTTAGGGATTCAAAGCCTATGCCTATTCATGTTTATTGAGAGGATTGATAAGTAGGGTGAAGTTCTGTTTATCTTGTTATGTGCAGGTTGCTTTGTTTTATCTCTTGGGCTATTATGGAAGCTAGGCTTTGTCTTTTAGTTTCTAGGTGTCTTTAATTTGCTGGTCGTCCACGGTCCGTGTGTAGTACAGCTCTGGGCACTTCCTGCAGAGCTGGTCTTATAGTGGCAAATTTCCTCAATGTTTGCTTGTCAGTAAAAGATTCTCTTTTGAATGTGAAACTTAGTTATATGAGGTACATAATCCTAGGCTGGCCATTGTTTTGTTTCAGAAGGTTGAAGTTTGGAGCCGGCTCTTTTCTGGGCTGTCAAATTTCAGCTGTCACCCTGGTGGATTTGCCCTGCTGCTCACACCTGGCTGCTTTCAGAATTTTCTCTTTCATTTTGACTTTGGTCAGGGAAATTACAATGTGCCTATTAGATGCTCTCTCTGTTTGGACTGAGTTGGCCCAGTGTTTGATATCTATCTAGTAAATGCATGTCTGAGTGTTCAGCGATGTTTGGAAAATTTTCAGCTATGCATCCTCAATTAGGGCTTCCATGCTTTTGAGATCCCCCTTTTCTCCATCAGGGATACCTGTAATTTCTATGTTTGTATGCTTCATGTAGGCCCAGAGCTTGGAGATTGCTCTGTCTTTACTCTCTTCTGCCTCTTTGAATTACTAAATAAGTTCTAGGGCCTTGTCTTCAAGCTATGAGATTCTTTCCTCTCCACGCTTTAATCTATTGTTGAAGTTTTCTACTATGTTTTGAAATGTCCTGAATGACTCCTTCAATTCTTTGGGCTCCGTTATATCTTTTCTAATTTTGTCTAGATCCTTGGAGACTTTGTCTTTTCATTAAATTCTTGGGTCAAGTTTTGGATTTCCTTCTGTGGATATTCCACTTGCCATACATAATATGAATTCTGTTTTTGTCCTTTTCATAACTTATTTATAGTCAAGATAATCTATGGTCGTTCCATTGCGATCCTTGAGGAGAGGAACTGTTCAGATTCTTCATGTTGCCGGTGTTTCTTTGTCAGTTCCCTGCACGTGTGGTTTCCACTTCTTTGACTCCAGGCCTTGAGGTAAAAATGGCCCTTTGGTACAGGGAGAAAAGGGAGAGAAAAGAAAAAAGGAAGAGAAATAGTAATAATAATAATAATAAGATAAAGATTAAACCAAAATGAACAAAAGGATTAAAAGGGGGAAAGGGGAGAGAGAAAGAAAGAGAAAAAACGGAACTGTAAAGAATGAAGAGAAAAGGTACAAAGAAGAAAAAAATATATGTTACTATGGTTAATACAGTCTTCTTTGGTGCCCTGAAAGGGATAACAAGAGGAAAAAATAAAAAAATACTGTTAAAATTGTCCTGTTACGCTAAGGGAGAGTTTAAAAAACTATGTATTTTTCAGTGGCACTAGGTGGCGCTCCACTACCAGTAAAAACAAACAAACAAACCCAGTCGCTTTGGTTTGTGGGGATCCTAGCCTGGGTTTTGAATTGCTAGGAGAGAGAGGCTCAGCCCCAGGTCCACTGCACAGGAGCCAGTGACAGGTGAGCAGTGATTTTCCAGTGGCCCCAATCCCTCTGCAATTCTGGGTGCAGCCTCTGTTCCTGGGTCACCACAGTCCCCTACACCTGGTTTCTGTTTAGGTACCCCTCCCTTCTTATCTTTTCTGCTGGTGGTGTCCCACACTGTCACTCTATGCCTTCCCAACGCATTCTCTGAAGGGGGTGATCCAGGAGGTTAAGGTTGTCCAAGACTCCTGGCCTCAAGTGAGCCTCCTGTTTCAGTCTCCCAAAGTGCTGAGTTTACACGTATGAGCCAGCATGCCTGGACATGACATTTAAAATTTAAAATGAAGAAAGGAGCAAAATGATGGGCTAAAGACATCCCCTTACCAGTCACTCATGGTGACACAGGGGAGAGAGGACTCTGGCCACCTTGGGCTGGTGAGTCCTGCCAAGAAACACCATTCTGGGGGCACAGTGAAGCAGTAGGGGACTGTAGGAGACAATTTGGAGGTCAGGAGCTGAGGAAGACCAGCACAGAAGGCAAGTGCCTGGGTATGGCCAGAAGTTGGCTGGCCCTTCCAGCAGAGGACTAGATATAGGAAAATGCTGTCCTATAGTTTTTTTTTTTCCCTTAGACTGGGCTGTTTGCTGGAGCTTCCTTGGAAGGACTTAAATGAGTAAGTAAAATCAAACAGCATCTGGTAGCTAATATTGAATCACCAGGCAGCTTGGCTACTAACAGGGCACTGCCATTGTGGGAATCTGCCCAGGAGGAACAGTCCACAGGGTCCTAGAGCACAATCAGCTCTGGCATGTCTGCTGAGCTCAGGCAGCCTTCCTTGGGGCTCCTGCACCTCCAGGAAAGCCACATTGTGTCCAGAAGGCACTGTTCGGAAGGTCAAGGGATGCCTCCTAAGAAATCTGGTGAGAGCTTCAGGATCCTAGTCCCACGGGGACCGAATGCTGGTGAAGCAACCAGGCCCTGATTGAGGGCACATCAGTCAGGAAGACAGGACCAGTCCTCGGCCACTAGATAGTGACTTTCGTCCCCCATCTTACACAGCAAAACCAGCACTGTGTTCTCCTTCTCCTAACACCACAGCAACCACCTGATGTCCAGGCTATTTATCCATATAAATATAAATATACATACACACCCCCCCATATATATATATATATATTTTTTTTTTTTTTTTCCTTTTAAATATTCTTTCCCAATTTTTTCTTAGGTTTTTTTTTTTTTGTTGTTTGTTTAGTTTTGTTTGTTTGCATTTTAATTTTTAATTAAATAGAAAGGGATTTTCAGCCCTTTTTATTCTTTCTTGTTTATTTCTCTCCTTTTTCCTTTATTTTGGTAGAGATTTTCCTACTTTTTGCATCTTTTTCATATAAAATAATAACTAAGATGTCTTTTTTTCTTCTTCTTGTATAATTTTATTTTAATTTTCTTCATTTTTATTATTTTTTATTTTCTCTGAACTGCTTTATTCTATTTCATTTTGAATTCTACATATGAGACAGAGTCTCTAAAGCCTGGGCTAGGGGTCATGATATTGACTTGACTCAAGGAGGCCTTGAGCCCATAGTCTAGAATGTTCTTCTAGCTTTGGACTTTGGAAAGATGGTATTGGTAGGTCCCCACTGTAACATACCGCTTTTTTTTTTTTTTCTGTATTGGAGGAGGTGGGATTCTGCTTTTGCCCAGGCTGGTAAGAAGCTTCTGATCTTGAGGGATCCATCCAGCCTGGCCCCCCAAAGTCCTGGAATTGTGGATGTATGTCAAAGTACACTGCCAAATACCACCATTTCCTCTCTCTCTCTTTTTTTCCCTCATTTTTTTCCTTTTACTCCCTCTTTTTAAAATCTTTTTCTTTTCTTTCTTCCTTCTTGCTCTTGACCCTTCTCTTCCCTTTGGGCCTATATCAAAAGGACATTTCAATGCCTAAGCACAGAGACAAGGTAACCTAAAGTAAAGGAGGTAGTGAGAGAAAAATGTAGGGAAGGAAATGAATGAGAAAGAAACATACATGAGGAGGGACCAACAAAAATCCTGGCAACATGAAAAACCATAGCAACTTCACCCTGGGATCATGAGGCAGCCACTGCAGAGGACTCCACCTATAAATAAACATTGGAAATGACAGAAAGAGAATTTAAAATATGGATGGCAAAAACAATGAAAGGGATTGATAAGAAGGTGGAAAATAATCAAAAGGAAATCCAAAAATAGGATCAAACAATGGATGAAAGATATGAAGAGCTTAAGGAATCGAAGGAGTGTATCATGGAACTTAAAGATGCAGTAGAAATTATCAATAACAGATTATACCATGGCAAGGAAAGAATCTCAGAGCTAGAGGATAAAGTTCTTGAGCTAACTCAGGCAGATAAAGAGGCAGAAAAGAAGAAAGAGAAAGCAGAGTACTCACTCAGAAAATTATGGGGCTTCATGAAGCATTCAAACATATGAATTATAGTTCTCTCTGAAGGGGGAGAAGAATGTCCCAAAGGAATGAAAGCCCTACTGGAGGATATCATAAACGAAAATTTCCCAAGTATCACCAAAGATTAGACACACTTCTTTCAGATGGATATCAAATCGCAGGTTGTTTCAATCCAAACATAACATGTCCAAGACATATTGTAATAAAACTGTCCAAAGTTAAGATGAAAGAGAAAATTCTGCAAGCTGCCAGAAGTGTCAATTGACCATCAGAGTGACAGCAGACTTTTCAGCTGAAACTTTCCAAGTCAGAAGAGAATAAATATCTACCTTTAATCTTGTTAAACAAAAAATAATTTTCAGCTCAGAATTCTGTATCCTGCTAAACTAAGCTTCAAAATTGATGAAGAAATCAAATCTTTTACCAACATTGGGGAAATTTGCCACAACAAGACCAGCTCTCCAGGAAATATTTAGACGTATTCTCAACACTGACCATTACAATGGACCTCCAGCAAAGTAAATACCCAGAAACTAAAGGACAAAACCTAGCATTCACAATGGCACAAAGGATAAAATGAAGCAATGGACTTTCACAAAATAAGATGAATAGAACTCCACCACACTTATCAATTCTCTCAATAAATGTAAATAACTTGAATTCCCCACCAAAAAGGCACAGGCTGACCAACTGGATGAAAAAGCATAAGCCACCTATATGTCTTCTCCAGGAAACATACCTATTTCTGAAGGACAAGACAAGACTCAGTATGAAGGGTGGGAAAATAATATTTTGAGCAAATGGAAATCAGAAGAAAGGAGGGGTCACAATCTTCTTTTCAGATACAAGTGGATTTAAAGCAACTAAAGTTAAGAAAGAGAGACAAAGATAGTCACTTCATACTGGTAGAAATATAGTACACCCATACAACAAGAGGACATTTCAATTCTAAATATATATGCACCCAACTCAAATGCGCCCAGATTTATGAGACAGACCTTAATTGGTCTGACCAATATGATATCCTATAACACACCATAGGAGCTGGGGACTTTAACATCCCTGTGACAGAACTGGACAGACCCTTTAAACAGAAACTAAACAAGATATAGGGACTTAAAGATGACCCTAAAACAAGTAGGCTTAATAGACATATACAGAACACATCATCCCAAATCTAAGGAATGTGTATTCTTCTTGTTGGTCTATGGAACATACTCCAAAATGACCATATCTTAGGACACAAATCAAACCTCAACAAAATTAAAAGAATTGAAATCATACTCTGTATATTTTCATACCACAAGGCAATAAAGGAAGAACTCCACTCCAACAATAATTTTCATCACACAAAGGCATGGAAACTAAACAAATGATTAAATCCTGCAAACATAACAACAATGAAGTTATAAGCTACCAAAACCTGTGGAATACTGCAAAAGCAGGCCTATGAAAGAAACTTATTGCATTTGGCTCAGCCCCTGTAGTACAGTGGCTAGGGTGCCAGCCACAAACACCAGAGCTGGCAGATTTGAACCCAGCCTGGTCCAGCTAAACAACAATGACAATTACACAAAGAAATAACTGGGCATAGTGGTGGATGCCTGTAGTCCCAGCTACTTGGGAGGCTGAGGCAAGAGAAGCTTAAGAGAAACTTAAGCCCAAGAGTTGGAGGTTGCTGTGAGCTGTGACACTATGGCACTCTACTGAGGGTTACATAGTGGGACACTATCTCAAAAAAAAAAAAAAGACACTTATTGAATTAGATACCTACATCTAAAAAACAAAGAGAGCACAACAACAACCTAATGAACCACCTTAAGGAAATGGAAAAGGAAGAGCAATACAATCCTAAACCTAGCAGAAGAAAAGAAATAACCAAAGTTAAATCATAGATAAATGAAATTGAAAACTAAAGAATCATTTAGGAAATTAGTGAAACAAAAGTTGTTCTTCAAAAAGATAAATAAAATCGATAAACCCTTGGCCAGATTAAGTAGAAACAGAAAAGTAAAATTTCTAAAAACCTCAATCAGAAGAGAAAAAGGGGACATAACAACAAATACCACGGAGATACAAGAGATACAAGAAATTATCTCTGACTACTACAAGAAATTCTGTGCCCGGAAATTTGACAATGTGGAGGAAATGGACCAACACCTGGAATCACATTATTTCCTTAGATTTAACTAGGAAGAAACAGATCCCTTGAACAGACCAATATCAAGCACTGAAATAGAAGAAACAATAAAATGCTTCAAAACAATCAAACAAACCCCCCCCCAAACCCTTCAAAGATGCAGAACCTACACTGTAGAACCTATTCCAAAATGTTGAGAAGGAAGGAACCTTCCCCAATACGTTCTACGAAGCAACCATCACACTGATACCAAAATCAGGAAAGGACCCAACTAAAAATAAGAAGTACAGATGAATTGTACTGATGAATATTGATGCAAAAATTCTCAATAAAATCTTAGCCAATGCTCAGAGCCTGTGGCTCAAGTGGCTAAGGCGCCAGCCACATACAACTGAGCTGGCAGGTTCGAATCCAGCCCAGACCTGCCAAACAACAATGATGGCTGCAACCAAAAAATAGCCAGGCGTTGTGGTGGGTGCTGGTAGTCCCAGGGAGGGGACTGCTTGGGAAGCAGAGGCTGAGGAGAATCACTTGAGCCCAGGAGTTGGAGTTTGCTGTAAGCTGTGATGCCACAGCACTCCACCCAGGGTGACAGCTTGAGGCTCTGTCTCAAAAAAAAAAAATCTTAGCTAATAAATTACAGCTACACATTAAAAAATTATACATCACAATCAAGTAGGCTTTATCTCAGGGATATAAGTCTGGTCTAATATATGCAAATCCATAAATGTACTTCATTGTATCAATAGAAGCAAAAACAAAGACCGTATGATCCTCTCAATAGATGCAGAAAATGCATTTGATATAATTCAGCATCCTCTTCCAATAAGAACATTTACAAAAATAGGCATAGGTGGTTTCTTTTCTTTTCTCTCTCTCTCTCTCTCTCTCTCTCTCTCTTTCTTTCTTTCTTTTAACAGAGTCTCACTCCATTGCCCTCAGGAGAGTACTGTGGCTTCATAGCTCACAGCAACCTCAAACTCTTGGGCTTAAGTGATCCTTTTGTTTCAGCCTCCCAAGTGGCTGGGACTACAGGTGTGCACCATGACACCTGGTTAGTTTTTCTCTTTTAATCAGAGATAGGGTTTTACTGTTGTTAAGGCTGGTCTCAAATTCCTGAGCCCAGGCAATCCACCTGCCTCAGCCTCCCAGAGTGCTAGGATTACAGGCATGAGCTGGTGCACATCTCTTAAACTGATTGAAGTCATCTACAATAAACCCACAGTTAATATCATACTGAATGGAATAAAACTGAAAGCTTTTCCACTTAGAACTGGAACCAGACAAGGAAGCTCTCTAGTCAACATAGTTCTAGAAGTTCTAGCCAATGCAATCAGGCAAGAGAAGGATATAAAGGGCATCCAAATGGGGGCAGAGGAGGTCAAACTCTTGCTCTTTGAAGATGATATGATCTCATGCTTAGAAAACTTCAGAGATTCAACCATAAGATTCCTGGAAGTGATCAAGAAATACAGTAATGTCTCAGGATATAAAAATCGATGTCCACAAATCAGTAGCCTTTGTATATTCCAATAACAGCCAAGTTGAGAAGCAAATCAAGGACATAATTCCCTTCACAGTAGCTTCAAAGAAAATGAAATACCTAGGAATAGACCTAACAAAAGACGTGAAGAATCTCTCCTAAGAGAATTACAAAACTTTAAGAAAAGAAATAGCAGAAGATATTAAGAAATGGAAGAACATGCCATGCTCTTGGCTGGAAAGAGTCAACATTGTTAAAGTGTCTATAGTACCCAAAGAAATCTACAGATTCAGTGCAAGCCCCATTAAAATACCAACATCATATTTTGAAGAACTGGAAAAAGTAGTTCTTAATTTTCTATGGAACCAGAAAATAAAACCTGCATAGCCAAGGCAATTCTAAGTAATAAAAACAAAGCTGAAGTCATCAATCCATAAGATTTTAGTTTATACTACAAGTCTACAGTGATCAAAGTATCATAGTATTAGCACAAAAATAGAGACACAGACATAAGGGACAGAATAGAAAACCAAGAGATGAAACCAGTCTCTAGTTGCCACCTGGTCTTTGATAAACCAAACAAATCATACACTGGGGAAAAGAATCCCTATTCAATAAATGGTGCTGGGAGAACTGTATAACCACAAGTAAAAGACTGAAACTGTACCCACACATTTCACTATTTACAACAATTGACTCAAGATGGATTTAAATCTAAGACATGAAATGATCAAAATCCTAAAAGAAAGCGTGAGAATAACTCTTTTTTTTCTTGAGACAGAGTATCACTTTGTTGCCCTCTGTAGAGAGCTAGTGACATCACAGCTCACAGCAATCTCAAACTCTTGGCCTCATGTGATTCTCTTGCCTCAGCCTCCCAAGTAGCTGGGACTACAGGCGCCCACCACAACACCTGGCTATCTTTTGGTTGTAGTTGTCATTGTTGTTTGGTGGACCCAGGCTGGATTTGAACCCACCAGCTCAGGTGTATGTGGCCAGCACCTTAGCAGCTTGAGCTACAGGTGCCGAGCTGAGAAGAATACTTGATGATGTCAGACTGGAGAAAGAGCTTATGATGAAGACTTCAATGGCAATCACAACAACAAAAATAAGCAAACAGGACTTAATTAAGCTGGAAAGCTTCTGCACAGCTAAGGTCACAACAATGAAAGCAAATAGACAACCTTCAGAATGGGAAAAGATATTTGCATGTTACAAATCTGACAAAGGGTTGAGAACTAGAATCTACAGAGAACTCAAATAAACTAACAAAAAAAGCAAACAATCCCACCAATTACTGGGTAAGAAGCATGAACAGAACCTTCTCTGAGGAAGACAGATGAATAGTTAAAAATCATATGCAAAAATGCTCATCATCCCTAATCATCAGAGAAAAGCAAATTAAAACCACCCTGAGAAATCACCTAACCCCAGTGAGAACAGCCACATCACAAAGTCCCAATGTTGTAAATGCTGGTGCGGATGTGGAGAGAATGGAATGCTTTTATGCTGTTAGTGGGATTGCAAACTAATATAGCCTCTTTGGTAAGAAGTATAGAGAATCCTCAAAGAACTCAAATTTCATCTCCTATTTGATCCCACAATCCCATTACTAGGACTCTACCCAGAAGAAAGGACATTATTTTATCATAAGGACATTTGCAATAGACTGTTTATCACAGTTTAATTTACAATTGCCAAGATTTGGAAGCAACCTAAATGTTCACCAACCCAGGCATGGATTAACAAACTGTGGTATATGTAAATCATGGAATACTATTCAGCCACAGAAAGATGGAGACTTTACATCTTTTTTATTAACCTGGTTGAAGTTGAAGCACATTCTTTTTAGTAAAGTCTCACAAAAATGGAAAAGCAAGTGTCCAATGTATTCAATACTAATATGAAGCCAGTAGATGATCTAATACATGTCCACATAAGAGAAAAACTGAATTCAATTCAAGCTGGGGGGCAGGGTTTAACAAGGGAGTGGGCAGAGGGGATTGGTGTGTCCCCATCCACTAGGCACGATGTAAGGGTATATGGCACACCTCGTGGGCGCAGGACACAAAGGACACAGCTACAAGAGGGGCTCTACCTAACAAATGCGAACATTGTAACCTAGTTGTTTGTACCTTCACATTAACCTGAAATTAAAAAAAAAATTAAAAAATTATTTTAAAACCTTAAATAAAAAATGAAGGGGGTGGTGGAGTACCTGTGAAGTTTAAATTATTTCTTTAACTTTTACTATTAAAGTTATGAAAGTGTCAGTGTACAACTACTTGCTGCAATTATAAGAAAACGTTTTTGTAAGCCTTGTGGAAGCACAAAGGAAATATTTATAATAGATACACAAAAAGAAAAAAACAAGGAATTGAAACATACTAGCAGAAAAAAATCATTGAACCACAAAGAGTAAAGTAAGAGAGGAATAAAGGAAGAAAGGATATACAAAACAAATGAAAAATAATCAACATATTTTTAATAGTAAGATCTTACCTATCAGTAATTTCCTTCACTAGAGAATTACATTGTCTAATCAGTAGATGGAGTAGCTGAATGGATTAAAAAACACAAGACCAAACTATAAACTGCCTACAGAGAGGCTCACTTCACCTGTAAGGACACATGTAGACTGAAATTTAAGGGCTAAAAAAGAAATTCCACACAAATGGAAACCAGAAGAGAACAGGAGTGGGTATGCTTGTATTAGTTAAAACAGACTTTAATAAAACACCTTAACAAGACAAGGAAGGGGATGAAGGAGTCAATTCAGCAAAAGGATATAACAATTGTAATATATATATGTGCTCAGCACAGAAGCACCTAAATATACAAAGAAAATACTACAGGTCTGAAGGTAGAGATAGACTGCAATACAGTAACACTAGGGGACTCCAAAAATCTGTTCCAGCTATGGGCAGATCATCAGGACCAGTGGTTCTCAACCTTCCTAATGCCGCTATGCATTTTCATTGTTACAAAGGGGTTGTGACCCAAAGGTTGAGGTCTCACAGAAAATCAACAAGAAAACATTGGCTTAAACTATACTCCAGACAAAATGGACATGAAAGACATATAGAAAACATTTCCTCCCCCAGCAATAAAACACATTCTTCTCTACCATACATGGAACATTCTTTAGGATAGGTCATGTGTTAGCCCATGAAACAAGTCTTAACAAATTTATAAATATTGAAATCTAGATCGTCTTTGTTTTTCCTTGCCACAATGGTATAAAATTAAGGAATCAACAACAGGAGGAGCTTTGGAAACTTCACAAACACATGGAAATGAAAACATACTACATGGCTCAGTGCCTGTAGCTCAGTGGTTAGATGCTCGCCACATACACGGAGTCTGGCAGGTTTGAACCCAGGCCAGGCTTATCAAACAACAATGACAACTACAACCAAAAAAAAAAAATAGCTGGGCATTGTGGTGGGCTCCTGTAGTCCCAGCTACATGGGAGGCTGAGGCAAGAGAATCACGTAAGCCCAAGAGTTTGAGGTTGCTGTGAGCTGTGATGCCATTGCACTCAACTGAGGGTGACATAGTGAGACTTTGTCTCAAAAAAAAAAAAAAAAAAAAGGAAGAAAGAAAAAATACTACTCCTGAACAACAATTGGTCCAGTGAAGAAATTAAAAGGAAAATAACTGGGAATATGATATACCAAAACCTGTGGGATACAGCAAAAGCAATTCTAAGTAGGAAGTTCATAGAAACAATTGCCTATATCAAAAAAGAAAAAAGATCTCAAATAGATATCCTAACATTGCACCTCAGGGAACTAGCAAACCAAAATAAGACTGGAACTAAGTCCAAAGCTAACTTAAAACAAAGGAAAGAAGGAAACAATAAAGATAAAGATGAAATATACAAAATAGAGACCCAAATAACAAGAGAAAAGACCAATAAAATTAATAGTTGTTTTTTGACAAGATAAAAATATCTGTAGCTAGACTAACTGAAAAAACCCCAAATAAATAAAATCAGAGATTAAAAAGGAGACATTACAACTGATACCACAGAAATACAATGAATTGTAAGAGACTATTATGAACAGTTATATACCAAAAAATTAGATAACCTAGAAGAAATGTATAAATTCCGGGATACATACAACCCACCAGAATTGAATTATGAAGAAATAGAAAATTTGAACAGACCAACAATGAGTAAGGAGATTGAATTAGTAATAAAAGTTGTCCCTTCAAAGAAAACCCCAGGACCTGTTGGCTTAACTGCTAAATTCTACCAAATATTCAAAGAAGAAAATGATATACATTTTTTCTCAAATCTTCTAAACAGTTGAAAAGGAGGGAACACTTTCAAACTTATTTTATGAGGCCAGAATTACCAAAATTCTGATACCAGAGCCAGACAAGGACAGTACCAGAAACAAAACAGAACAAAACAAATGACTACGGGCCTATATCCCTGGTGAACATAAAGGCAAAAATCATCAACAAAATACTAGCAAACAGATTCACCAGTACATTAAAAAAATCGCTCAAGACTGAGTATGGTGGCTCATGTCTGTAATCCTAGCACTCTGGAAGCTGAGGTGGGAGAATTGCTTGAGCTCAGGAGTTTAAAACCCGCCTGAGCAATAGCAAGACCTCATCTTTAAAAAATAGCCAGGCATGTGGCAAGCACCTGTAGGCCTAGCTACTTGGATGGCTGAGGAAAGAGAATCACTTGAGCCCAAGAGTTTGAGGTTGCTTGTGAGCTGTGATCCCATGGCACTCTACTGAGGGTGACAAAGTAAGATTCTGTCTCAATAAATAAATAAAAAGATCATTGACCACAATCAAGTGGAATTCCTCCTGGGGATGAGAGGAGGGTTTAACATATGCAAACGTATACTAACAGAGTGGGACATAAACAACTCGAGGGTGTCCACTCTCACCACTTCTATCCAACACAGTGTTGGAAGTCCCAGCAAGGGCATTCAGGCAATGGAAATAAGCCACAGACATTCAAAGGAAAAGAAGAAGTTAAATTGTCCATGTTCACAGACTGCATGATCTTATACACAGAAAACCCTAAAGTTTCATGAAAAAACTGTTACAACTAATAAACACATTCAGTAAATTTTCAGGTTTTAAAGTCAACATACAAAACCTAGTAACATTGCCATCTATTAACAGCAAAGTGTCTGAGAAACGAAAAAAATTGCATTTAAAATAGCTACGAAAACCCTGAAATACTTAGGAATGAATTTAACTAAGGATATGAAAACTATGAAATATTGATGAAAGAAATTGAAGAAGGTCCTAATAAATGGAAAGATACCCCGTGTTCACTGATTGGAAAGTTAATGTTAAAGTCTCTATACTACCCAACGTGATCTGCAGATTCAGTGCAATCCCTATAAAATGCCCACAATACTCTTCACAGAAATAGTGAAAAAAATCCCAACATTCTTACGGAGCCACAAAATACCCCAAATAACCAAAGCAATTTTGAACAAAAAGAACAAAACTGGAGCCATCACACCACCTGACTTCAAAACATACTACAAAGCTATAGTAACCAAAACAGCATTGTCACTGAAGGTGTGACACTTTTCTCAAGACCATATCACTGAAGAGCAGGAAAAAGTGGTTTGGGGAGAAGGAAAGAGAAGTTTATTACTTTGCTGGCAAAGGAGGAAAAATGTCTGAATATTCATCTCAAAATACCAAATTTCCTGCACATAAGCAGAAACACAGAGCTTTTAAAGTGAGGGCCCTTAGTTTTAGGCTATTGTTTAACCTCAGCTAATCATTCTAATCCTTCCATCTCTGCCACAGACAAAGCTGTGACCCAGGCAGGAGGGCCTCCCTCCCTCACTGTTCAGCTGTACCACTTCCTGTGGGTAAAGAACTAAAGACATCCTCTGACCCAGCAGGATGCAGGTCTCAGTTTCTAAAAAGAGTGGAGGATGCTTTACAGAGACAGAAAACAGTTTTGCCCATTTTTCCAGGTCATTCTCTCCATTACAGCAAAGCACTGGAATACACAGGCACATAGATGAATGAATGGAATAGAACAAAGGGCCCAGGTGAGTGCTAAGGGGAAGCCCAAACTCCCTAAGGTGGTTTAGAGAGGTTTATTCTGAGCTGACTCTGTGACTGGCCTGGAGCACACAGCCTTGAGGTTTAGCTTTCTGCATTCACGAGGGACAGGAATTACACAGAAGACCCTAAGTCAGTATGTGGAGGTGTATGTTGGCCTCAGTGGGGGACATTTCAAAGAGGGTGGCTTTGAAGGTTATAGGTGAATTTAAAGATTCTTTGATTTGTAATTGGTTAAAGAAATGAAGCTGTATCTAAGAGCTTGGAATGTTTTAACTTAAGGAAATCTGTTAATCAGACACAAGTCATGGGACATTTAGCAAACTCAAACGATCTGTTGAGTAAATTGAGGGCCTGGAGGAGAGGTTCAGCCCTAGGCCTGTTAGCCAGACACATACAAAGGACATATCCAGGAAGGGAGGGGGCTTGACGGAGCAGGTCTGACCTCCCTTCTTATGGCCAGCAACTCAGCTTTGGGGTATTTCTGGGGTCCCCTTGGCCAAGAGGGGGGTCCATTCAGTTAGCAGTGGGGTGGGGGGGGCTTAAGATTTTATTTTAATTCACACAGGGAAGGCACAAGTTTTGATTCCTGGGGGTTCTGCTCCTTTGAGCTTCCTCAGGACCTGGCACACACAGGTCCCCCTGCCTGACCCACCACCGCCTTCCCCAACCCCCTCTTCCGCGTCTTACTTCATGCCCTTTGGCTAGGCTTGGAGCCCAGTCACTGGGGAAGGCTAGTCACCTGGCCTCCTATCCACATCACATGGAGGATCTCTGGGTCCTGAGAGTCTTTGTCTGGACTGCCTGCCACTGTCCCCTCCCCCACTGGCCCTCACTTCCAACCCCCTGGAATTGCCCCATGCAGGAGGGGCCCTGGGACTTGGACCCACTCAGGAAGGGGGATTGGGAGGCCCTGGCAGAGGTTGAATCCCTAGTGACCCTGGGGCTGAGTTCTCATTGCTTTCCAGGAGCTGGTTCCCCTTTCCCTCAGAGATTTTGATTTTTGTCTCCTCTTTTGAGGAAGCCTCCCTTAGGCCTATAGGAAGAGCTCTCCCCTGAAGACACTGGGTGGGTAGGAGAGGGGTCTTCTAACTTCTGGGAGGGTTGGAGGTGCCTCTTCTTGTCCACTGGGCTCCCAGTCTCCTCACCACACTGCCTCAGGGCCTGGCATCTCCAGCTGGGTCAGATGCCACCAGACTCTAGGCCCCTGCCCCCCTCGCCCTCCAAATGGGCAGTGGCAGGACCTGTGCTTTGCTCTGCTACCCTGGCCCGGCTCCAAATCCTGGAGCAGGAAAAGGAAAAGGTGCAGTTCTGGGGACAAGGAAACTGCAGGCTGCGGGGCCACAGCCACCTGGACCTGTGCCAGCTCTGCTTGGCTGAGCTCCCACCCTGGGGCCCTCTCTCGCCCACACTGCTCAGAGCATGCGTGACACACACCCTGCCACAGCACACAGACACACACACTCACCATAGCATGTAGTCCTCCCATGCACACACACACATCCACAGCACACAACACACACACACTCACCAAGTATGTAGTCCTTACACACACACACACACTGCCACAAACATACACACACACCATTGCACGCACCCCTCACATACCCACACACTCACACTCCACACACAGCATGCACACACACACACACACACGCCTTGCATACACACTCCCCCTGCACCCGTACACATGCTGGTACTCGTGTGTGTGTGCCACACGTACACTGTGTATGCACAGACACGATCACATAGGCACCACCCATATACCAACACAGACGTCACCTCTACCCACCCCTGACGTGAACAATCAGGGAAAGGCCTCAGGTGCCTGTGGAGAGCAGCCCAGCACTGTGGGCCCCTAAAACGAGTTGCTCATCCTGAGATACCATCAGGGACCTGGGAGAGGACACAAAACGAGGGGCCCGGCCTCCCCCTCATCCCAGGTGGGCCTTGGCAGGGGACAGAAAACAGGTGGCTCCTTGGGAGGCTCTCGGGGGGTGTGGGCACCCATCCCCACCATGCCTACAGCCCCTAGCCTCTCTGCTCCTCAGACTCCTCATAGTTGGGGTCAGAACCCCAGAGGTCAAACTGGGCCCAGAGAGGTCTGAGGTCATTACCCAGCAACCCTGTCCCTGTCTTGCCTGGGCCCAGCCACTCCTGGGGTAGAGGTCCCCATCCTAGGCCCTCCCTGTGTTAGAGGATGGGAGGCCTAAGGGCCCTCTGGGAGTTTATTACCCCCGCTGCTTACTGTGGCTTTGGGTGGGATCCATATCTTTGGCAGAAGAAAGTCAAGGTGGGCACCCAGTGGTCACACCCCTTGGGCCTGAGTGCTTCACCTCACCCAATTGTGAGTTGAGGGCCAGGCCACCAGGCCCTATAGGCCTTACCCCTGGTGATACTCTGGGGTTCCAGGAGCCACATTAGGGGACTATAATGGGAGACTTCTTGTTGTGGGAGATGGGTGGGGGGAGGCTGTGGTCATCTTGTCCCATAGGAGGAGTGGGGTCTTGGGAGTGGGGGAGTTCAGAGCCTTGGTTTGAAAGACCCAGGTGTGGGCCTCCCTGGGAGCAGGTGCTGGAGGGAAGAAAAGGACCAGGAAGGAGGGTGGGGCCAGGCCAGACCCCTCCTCACCCACCACCTGGTCCTCCATGAGGACTCCTGGCACAGCAGCCACCACCTCAGGGGCTTGAAGAGGGGACTTTCCTGTGTGGAGTCCTGGGGGGAGTCCTCAGAGGGGCAGCAGAGAACAGGGAGCTTGCCCTGAGGAAAGACAGTGCCTGTAGGGGAGGAGCAAGGGGCCACTTCACTGATTGGGAAGAACTGGCCCCCTGGGATTTTCTGGCTAAAGAAACACCTTGGTGGTGACAAGCCATCACTTGGGACAGGCGGCAGAGACCACTGTTGCCCATGCCCAAGCCTGGTGGGAATGAATGCCATCACTCGGGACAGGAGGCAGAGACCACTGCTGCCCATTCCCTGAGCCCAGTGGGAATGAACGCCATCACTTGGGACAGGAGGCAGAGACCACAGCTGCCCGTCCCCTGAACCCAGTGGGAATAAATGCCATCCACAGACCAAGATGCTTGTGAGGAAAATATTTATTTTATCTTCACAGCTGCCTGGTGCAATTAGGGGACCTGCAGCCAGAGGGCTTGTGGGTGCTGCTCTCCTAGAGGCCCTGACCAGCCCAGGTTGGGTGTCTCTGCATCTAGGGTTTTTGATCAATCAGTGCTGCTTGCAGAAGGCAGTGAGCTCATGGCATATGGTAAGGGTGCTGGGCAGGGTGCTGGTGGCTGGGGGTTGGGCGCAAGAAAAGGCTGAGCTCAGGGTGGCCCTGGACAGCAGGGCAAGACCAGTCCAAGCACAGCCGGGGTGTTTGCTGGGCACTCCCGGGTCTAAGAGTATGGAGGACAGGTGGTTTGGAGGCAGGCCTACTGCTTGTGCCAGCTGCGGTCAGTGACCAGGAGGATGTCCCTTCCTCACTTTCTGGAGGAGACCCCCGTCCACGTTGCAGGAGGCCTTCACAGCAGGGTCCAGAGAAGCATGGGCCCCAGGCTGAGCAGGAGTGCTCCAGCCAGAGTCCAGAGGCCGTGCCTCACCTGGACAGCCCCATTGCAGAGGTCACTGTCGCAGCATTTCAAGTCCTTCACTTCAAATGTTGAAGGTTTCTGCCCCTCAACAAAGCTCTCTGGTTTGGAGTTGGCTGAGGGGGGCTTCAGATCATGGTTCCCTGACTTGGATATCTTCTTGACTGCCTGTGAAGAGGTCTCACAGGAAACAATACAGCCTTTTGGCTTTGCTGAGAACTTCTTCCCTATGATGAGAAAGTGGGCATCTGCCTCAGAGCCCCCAGAGCCTTCTGTCCACCAAGGCTGCTCCCCTACTGGCCTCAGTCATCTGCTGCCTCCCACATAAGCAGCGGCCCCCTGCCCAGCCCACTCCTGTGGGAGGCCCAGCCTCTGGGTAAAGATAGGGACAATGAGGCATGTGGGCTGAGGGACACATGCCCCTTGCTGCAGCTGCCCTCTTCCCGCAAGGCCAAGGGGAGCCTCAGATCAGAGTCCTCTGACCTGACTCTTGGTGGCCCCTTCCAATCCCAACACTCTGGGTCTGGGGGAACTCACCACCATTGTAGGCTACGGTCATATTGGCTGTGTAGCAGTATGCTGGCCCTGGGGGGCATGTGGTGACAAGGCAGTTGCTGTCGTCGTTCTCAGGACAAGCATAGCACTTCAGGCTCAGAGCTGGGGTGAGCAGACAGACAGAGGACCCAGCTCGAGGTCACGATAGAGAGCTTCCCCTGGGGCTTGGAAGTCCCCTGCCCCAGGGTGATCCCTAAGACTCACCCTGTTTGGAGCACAGCAGGATCACCAGCAGAAAGAGATGGACACCTCCCATGGCTTCCTGGAAGGCACGGGACAGCTCTGTGTGCGCTCCTGTGGGACTCTGGGCTGGTTCTCCTGTGCGCCTCTGCCCCGCTCAATGTCTGCAAGTCATGTCCCCACAAGGATTGCACCGGCCACGCCCACCCCAGCCCCTATCCCATATGCGGGCAGGTGAGTCCCCGCCCCCTCCCCCCCCCCACTGTATGCAGTCAGGTATGTCCCCTGGCTCCCTGGTATGTGGGCAGGTGCTTCCCCTGCAGCCTTTCTGGAGTTGCAGCTGCTTGCTTCCCCCCACCCCCTATCAGAAGGTGCAATCACTCAGGAAGCTGCATGAGAGCTGAGGCTCCATTGCCAATGTGGGCCTGGCATCTCCCTAGGCCCTTCCTGCCCCACCACCAAGACATTTTCTTGACCTGGGAGGAGTGACTGGCCAAAGTCCCACCTCCTTGTCCTCAGCCTGCACACAAACAGGCTTTTGAGAGACTCAAGGAGGAGGCCTGTGGTTCTGCCAATGTGTACCCCACCCCCACCCCAGTACCCCCAGAACCCCAGGTTTGTACACACCCCCTCCCAGTCCTTCTCTGCCAAGCCCTTCCCAGCAGCGCACCACCCAGGCCCACTTTGCTGGTGATGACCTCAGAGTCCCTCTCTGTCCCAAGAGAAAATGCGAGTCTGGTGACCCTTCTGAGGGGCTGTCCTGGAGGGTGTGGGAGTCTGTGGCCCCTGAGTGAGAGGTGCCCCCAGACTCTGATTCCAGAGGTCTTTGGCAGCCGCTCTGTTTGCCTGTCCTGCTCCCTGCATGGACTGTGAAGTGAGGTGGAAGCAGGTGGATATATTCACTCACAGGTGCAGAGAGGGGTTTCTGTGTGCACCACAGGGGAACATAGGTGGGGGGTGCAGAGACAGGCAGGGTGGGGGCATAGAGAGGGGGACAGAGAGACACACACAGAGGAGAGAGAGAAGGAGAGAGATGGGGAAAGAGATGGAGGGAGACACAGACAGAGGAAGAGGGACACACAGAGAAGCAGAGACAGGGAGACAGAGAGAGATGGGCGGGCATGATGCAGTAACACGAGGCCCAGTGGAGAGAAAGAGCACCTAACACCACGTTTATAAGAGGAAGGGCTTTATTTCAGCAGGTGGAGCTAATGGCACAGAAGAAGAGTTCAAAATGGCCAGGCTGCCCATTGGCTTGGCCTTTCCCTTTTTATTTTTGAGTCTGGACCCTCCTTCCTGCCCTGCAGCTGGGACTTGCCAGCCTCACCAAGCGTGCACCTCCCCCTGTGTTTCTCTGCTGGCTGATTCAGCTGCCCCTTCCCAGCATCTGCCCACAGGGTGGGCAGCCAGTCCTGGTGCTGGACCCTGTGGTTCTCCCAGATACTCTGGGCTCCTGAGGAAGGCCCTGGTGGGCAGGCCCAGGCAGGGCACTTCACCCCTTCTCCAGATCCACAGGATCTGCCCCTTGACACCCCCATCCCTGTCCCTGCTGTGACTTCCAGGGGTCCCCAGCCTGAGGGTTCCCTTCCTCAGGTCCCCTGGAAACTGGGTGTGTCCACAGCCTGCCTGGGCCTGTGGTGGCCCAGCTTCCCAGGTCTTCTCAGTCCCTCCCTCGGTCCACAGGGCTGGGGAATCCACGCTTCCCTTTTCCCCACTGCCAAGGCCCCACATAGCAAGTCCTCCTGGGGAGACCAAGTCCCAAGTGCAGAAACC
>CAUYTI010129415.1:0-18269 GCA_963575145.1 Galago senegalensis
GTTTTTTTTTGGGTTTTTTTTTGTTGTTTGTTTGTTGTTTTTTGTTTTTTTTTTTGAGATAGATCCTCAATCTGTCCCCCTGGGTAGAGTGCTGTGGCATTGCAGCTCACAGCAACCTCCAACTCCTGGGCTCAAGTGAGTCTCCTGCCTCCGCCTCCCAAGTAGCTGGGACCACAGGCGCCCGCCACAACGCCCGGCTATTTTTTGGTTGCAGCCGTCATTGTTGTTTGGCGGGTCGGGCTGGGGATTCGAACCCACCACCTTAGGTGTACGTGGCTGGCGCCTTAGCCAGTTGAGCTATAGGCGCCGAGCCTATTTTATGAGGACTTATTTCAACCTCTTAGTTCAGACTTTTCATTCACATCATACAGAATTTAAATAGCTTTTCTTTTCCATTTCCACTTCCCATTAAGTTTTTACCCACTAGCCTAAAAAGTATTCTAATTTTGATCTTACCCCAGGTCACTCCTAACATTTGACCCCATTTGTATTTATTTACACTTATCAATTTCGTGACACCATCACCATCTCTGTCTTTTTCTCCAGAGCATCAGAGCCCAAAAGGCTTTTCAAGCAACTGTACCCAATTGCCCGCCATGTTACTTGGCCCCCCTCACTTCTCTTCCACCTCCCTTCAAGTTAACACTGGAGCTTGTCCAGGGCTGACTCGGGAGACGGAGCCAACAGCCCAGCTAGCTCACCAGCTCAGCAGGAAGCCTGGGTATGGGGAATAACTCCCAGGTACATCTAATTCCAAACACATTATTTTCACTATGCCATGAAGCTGGAAAACTCACATGTAACCTACAAGCATATTCTCCTTAGTAATCTTAGAAAGCGAGAAACTGATTTGGGCAGCTTTCCGCAGCCCTTTTCTCCTCCCGGTGGCGGGAACGAGCGATGGGAACAGAAGATACCGTCCTCCCTCGACCTGCCAGAATGTCTGCTGCTTGCAGCCAGCATTTCACAGATGAATGCTGTAGAAAATGTCTTAGCTACATCCAGGGAATTTCAAGTGCTTTCCTCCTGTTTCTGAGGGAAAACAAACAAACAAGCAAACAAAAACTGTCTTCTTAAGCAGCAAAGCCCCAGGAATTGGCAGTTTTTAGGGCCTTGTGAGCTCGGAGTCATGTGCCCTCTAGTGGTCATCTGTAAGAAGTCCCAACCAGATGGTCGTTCCCTCAGAAAACAGGAGGAACCAGAGAGTTGGGGAGATGAAAAGGGAATGCCTGAGAACGCTTGAATAATAAACGGTAATGGTGGAAAGCCACCTGCTTTAGCATTTTATTGAAAATACCAAATACAGGTCGTGGATATTAAAGTGGACATCTGAGCTGTTCACATATCCTGGCAGATTGTTATTAAGCTTCCCTGGAATTACCTCCCCAGCACTGAGCCCCTAAGGCTTAAAGGTACTGAGCTGGGGAAAATCCACTCCCCAGAATTCCTCCTGGAAAGGGAAGCCTGTTTTTGATGGGAAGATATTTAATAAAAAGCTGAGACTTGTGCAGACAGAATGGCCTGGAGTTGGTCTGTTCATTGCTGCCCAAGAAAGGGAAGATGAGGAGGGTAAAAGAAAGTAAGAGAGCCAGGGGAGGGAAGCATGCCCCACCCCGACCCCCACCATGACCTCACCGAGCCTGCACACCCATCTCCACTGCCCGCTGATGTGTGAGGGTCGCAGAGCTCTGCCCTAGAGCTGATGTGAGGGTGAAAATAGCACATGAGCAGAGAGTGGGGTGACCTAGAGAAACATACAGGGCTTAGCCCCCGGGGAGCTACAGGAGTCAGGGAAGGGATTGGACCACTGGAGTGGACCAAGTTTAGCCAGACCTCTTCTGGGGAGGAAAATCCCAGCTGCCAGAGGGGCACAGATATAAATGTTAGAATAGATGTTTAGCTTGGGTTTCCAGAGACAACGCCCAAACTTAAGAGCAACTCCAGCCCAACTGGCAACATTCACATGATATTAACACCAATAAGAGACCTTGATAAGGGTCCATACCCACTTTGAAGTGAAGAATGGGACTTTTTAGTTCTGGGACGGAGCCTGAGATCTGAAAACAATGCAATAAGCTGCTGAAATTCTTTTGGGCTTAGTTGTTTAGATTTCCCAAGGGTGGGGAGGGAGGATAGAGAAGACCGACCCAGATAAGCAGTGGGAGGCTCCAGGACTTGTCTGCTGGAAGATGATGAATGAGCAGCAGGTAGAAAGCTCAAACCTGGGCCTTTGACTGCAGATCCCACATTCTTCTCATATCCTCTGCAGCCTCGCCCATATGGAAAGCTCATTTTTCTTTCCTTTTCTTTTAATGATGAAATACAGTAGTCCCTGTTTATCTGAGGTTTGCTTTCCATGGTTTCAGTTACTAGTGGTCAACTGAGGTCCAAAAATATTACACTAAATGAGATGTTCCCCAAATAAACAATTCATCAGTTTTAAAGTGTGTGCCATTCTGAATACCATATGAAATCTTGCACTGTCCTACTCCATTCCCCCCTGTCCTGCCTGGGATGTGAATCATCCCTTGCCCAGTGGATTCACACTGCCTATGGCCTCACCCACCTGTCACTTAGTAGCTGTCTTATTACCAGATCGACTGTCACAGTAACATAGAATGTGGGTTTAAGTTACCCTTATTTAACTTAATAATTATCCCAAAGGGCAAAAGTAGCAGTGCCTGCATATTGTTTTATTTATTTTTTTTAAGTTAAATCATAGCTATGTACATTTAATAGAGTCATGGGGTACAGTGTGCTATTTTTATATATAATTTGAAAAACTTTCATCCAACTGGTTAACATAGCCTTTATGTCATTTTCTTAGTTATTATGTTAAGACATTTATATTCTACATTTAGAAAGATTCACATGTACCCTTATAAGATGAACCATAGGTGTGATCTCACCAATCACCCTCCCTCCACCCACCCTCCCCTCTCCCCTTCCCTTCCTCTCCCTTTTCCCCATTGGCATGTTGTTTTAAGTTCTATGCTATCAGTTATTATTGTTATCCTTTACTATGCCATATTTATGAATTCAGCTTCACCATAGGTATGTATGTGTAGGGAAAACAGTATATTTAGTACGATCCAAGGTTTCAAGCATTCACTGGAGGTCTTGGAACACATCCCCCACAGATAAGGAGGACAACTGTAACTTCATCTGAGTAAAGGTCACAGTCAACTGCTTCTCTCTGACTTAAACTACTGCTTTTCTATTGGCACTAGAAAAATCCATGTTATCAGAGCCCTAACACTGCCAACACCGCTGAAAACTTCATCTGAGGGTGGGACCCATGTGACAAAAATAAAATAAAATAAAGAGCATATAACTGCTCTTACATGTATTTCTCTTGTGTGCCAGGAGACAACTTTTATATTCCTTCCCACCAAGACTTCTTTCTTCTAAAATACACCAGCTGTGTGGCTTTATAACATACGTTGTCACACGTGGACACATTAAGAGCAGGATGAGCTTTTATTTACCTTTGCCTTGCTGGGTGTCTTTTGGAACATGAAAGTAAGCAAGTGTCCTTACGTGGGCAGAAGGAAGAAGAATTCATATGCTCCCTCAATTTTAAGCAAGAAACCACTAATGAAAAAAAGGGCTTAGTCACTCAGGCACGCGTTCACCTCCTCACTAGCTGTGCCACAGCACACCAGAGTTACAGTTTGCTCAGAGGCTTTACATTTATTACATGATAATTCATTCAGATGCCACCAAATGCCATTTCTGTGATCTGGACTGACTTTTCTTTTTTGCAGGCACAATAAAGTGAAGATGATTTGGAGTCATCTGCCTTGTTTCTTCAATAAAAGAAAGACTTGGATTTATACAGTCTCTTTTCTCCAAAGAGCTCGCAGGCTTGCCCATCTGGCGTCTCATTTGTCTTTGTTTCATCCCCTGTGAAGTCAACAAAGTGTGTTGTGGGAACGTCAAGATCAGGGAAGGTGAGAGCGTAGGTAGATTATTCCTCTCACCACAAGGGGGAGCCCACGTGCCCTCCTACTCCCACGTCCCCACGCCTTTTGCCCACTGACTAAAGGACAGGTCATTCTGCAGGTACCACAGGCTCTCTACCTGCCAGCAACCCGAGCCCAGGGCCGAGGTCTAACAAGGAGATAGTAAAGTGAACCAAGAATCAGAATACAGTGTGATAAGAGTAATGCGGCAGGCACAGATTAGGTATGGGTGTGGAGTCAGAGGTGAACACCAAAGAAAGTCATTGAGGGGTTTAAAAAGTAAAGCTTCAGCATAAATTGCAGTAACTGAAATAATTGGAAAACGTTATTAAACCCTTTCTAATTAGTTAAATTAATTAAATCAGACTTTCTGCTCACCAAAATGTAACTTATATGATTTCTATGCATGATTGACAAGTTTGACTAAAAGGACATAAACTACTTTTTTGCCTAATAACCACAAAATAAATAGAAAAAGTGGCCCTCTCCTTAAAAAGTAAAGCTTCAGATAACTCTTAAACAAGGAGGTAGTGACGTTGTTAACCCTCATGCATTGCTGGTGGGAATATTCAATGATTGTACTGCTGTGGTGAGCAGTTTGAGGGTTTCCTAAAAAGCAAAATGTAGAATTACCATTTGACCCAGCAGACGTGACCCTGCAGATAGCCCTAAAAGAACTTAAACCAG
Source organism: Galago senegalensis (assembly GCA_963575145.1). Lineage (NCBI taxonomy): Eukaryota > Metazoa > Chordata > Mammalia > Primates > Galagidae > Galago > Galago senegalensis. The sequence goes on from CAUYTI010129415.1 coordinate 4,653, forward strand.
GTGTTCAAACAAATCCTTGTACCCAAATGCCCATAGCAACACTGTTCACAAGAGCCAAAAGGTGGAACAGCTCAATGTCCATCAACTGATGAAGCGATAAACAGTCATGTGTGCAGATACAATGGAGTATGACTTAGCCATGAAGGAACTGAAGTCCCACTGTGTACTACGACGTGGGTGAACCCGGAAAACACTGTGCTAGATGAGAGAAAGGCAAACAAAAAGGGCGTGTATTACATAAACCCATTATATGAAATAACCAGAATAAGCAAATGTATAGAGACAGAATGCAGGTTGCTGGGTGCCAGGGTCTGGACAGTGTTTGATGGACTATAACTGCCTGGTGAATGTGGGGGGTTATTTTGGCATAATGGTAATGTTTTTGAACTAGGCAAAACTATGCACAGATGGTGGTGGCATAACGTCATGAATGTACTAAATGCCACGGAATTGTTCACTTATTTACTTAGTGACACAGAGTCTCTCTCTGTTGCCCAAGGTAGAGTGCACTACCATCATAGCTCACAGCAAACTCAAACTCTTAGGTTCAAGTGATTCTTCTGCCTCAGCCTCCCCAGTAGCTGGGACTACAGGCACTCACCAAAATACCTGGCTAATTTTTCTATTTTTAGTAGAGACAGGATCTTATTCCTTCTCAGGCTGGTCTCAAACTCTTGTGCTCAAGCAGTCCACTTGCCTCAGCCTCCCAAAGTGCTGTGATGGCAGGAAGAGCCACCATGCCAAGCAAGTTGTTCACTTGAGAATGGCTAATTTTATATTATGTGAATTTCACCTCAACAAATTCTTAAAAACAAATAAAGCTTCAGCCAAGAGGTGCCTGGGAGTGAGAGGACAGCAGGACCTTGACAGATGGCCTAAGGGAAGGCACTTGAGTCAGAGAGAGCATCACCTGTAGGGGGACAGCAGCCCAAATTGGACAACATGGACGGTGTGGCTAGGGCTGCTGAGAGGTTGTGTACTGGTGGGGGACTCTTGGCAGCTTTAGGGCAGAATGGGCTCTATCAAGGGGTAGAGAATTAGGTGGCAAATAGTTTCCAGATATGTTTTCATTAAGTCTACGTGTTCTGTGAAAGTCAATTCCAGATGCTGAGGTAACCAACTGAGTGAGGATAGGAGGTGCCCAGCCAAGGGGCCACCCTAGTGCTACCCAGAGCAGATCAGCCTCAGCTGGGGCCAGGACCAAGACTTTTACAGAAACTGCCCACTCTATTCTGTCACCACTTGAACAAATGAAGAATCAAAGCCTTCTACTCCACAGGGCAGGGCACAGTCACCTCTGCTGGGGAACCCCCTTAGACCTTGAAGTTACACACCGGGACAGGTTCTTAACCTTTATCGTGCTATGGGCCCCTCCATACTTCATCATTAACAGAAATTGAGAAATAACATAATCTAGTGACAAATCTAATAATTACTCTGTGGTAGTCACTATAAATGATATCTTAAGACATCTTTAACATCTATGACGCAATGCAAAAATATCCACGATTTCTCCCAGTGGAAGAAGCACAGCATTGTTACCACGATGGTAGTTATTTGCCTACATTTGGGATTGAAAGAAATGCCAAATTTTAGTTAGAGGATAAAAAACATAACAATGGATTCTACAGATCTCAGCTTCAGAACCCCCACATTACAACCAGGAAGGGAGGTAAGGGGTGACAGCTAAACTCTCATCTCTTAAACTGATTGGCTGGCAAAAAGAACTGGAAAGGGCTGAGCAGCTGAAACAACTTCAGTCTGCTCGCAACAAGGTCAGAGACTAAGCCAGCTGGGGGGCTGCAATGGACTTCAGAGCAGTGACAGGAAGATGGGTGTGCGAGGCAGGGGGTGCATTAAGGGCAGGGGTACAGGAGGGAGCCATGTAGGTGACACTTAGATGTCCTGTTTGTGGCCTTGTTCTTCTCATAAGAACTGAACCAACTTAAGTAACTCCTTGTGTTGGGGGGGGGGGCGGGGGTAGGCACTCCCAGGCCCAGTGTGGTGGCTCATGCCTGTAATCCCAGCAATTTGGGAAGCCAACGTAGGAGGATGGCTTGAGACCAGAAGTTTGACAGAAGCCGGGGCAATATAGGGAGCCTCTGTCTCCACAAACATTTTGTTTTTAATTTTCCAGGTGTGGTGGTGCACACCTGTAGTCCTAACTACTCAGGAGGTTAAGACAGGAGGATCGCTCAAGGTTCCAGTGGACTATGGTGGTGCCGCTATGCTAACTCCCCAGAAATGTCTCTTACCAGACAGATGGTGGGAGAAAACTCAACCCAGCCCGGGCACAGTGGCTCACACTTCTAATCCTAGCACTCTGGGAGGCTGAGGCAGGTGGAATGCCTGAGCTCATATGTTTGAGACCAGCCTGAGCAAGAGTGAGACCCCATCTCTAAAAACAGTCAGGCACTATGGCAGGTACCTGTAGTCCCAGCTGCTCAGAAGGCTGAGGCAAGAGAATCGCTTGAGCCCAATAGTTGGAGGTTGCTGTGAGCTATGACACTACAGCACTCTATGGAGGGTGACTAAGTGAGATTCTGAAAAAAGAGAGAGAGAGAGAGAGAGAAAGAAAGAAAGAAAGAAAGAAAGAAAGAAAGAAAGAAAGAAAGAAAGAAAGAAAGAAAGAAAGAAAGAAGAGGGAGGGAGGGAGGGAGGGAGGGAGGAAGGAAGGAAGGAAGGAAGGAAGGAAGGAAGGAAGGAAGGAAGGAAGGAAGGAATGAATCTCAACTCATCCTGGGCCTACACATGCTACCCCAACAACCATAAAGCAGGGCTGCCCCTGTTCTGAAGAGCCTTGTTCCCTTGGACAGACTATGAAGGACCCCTGGGAGGAATGTATATTAAATGTGTGCTTTGCTCTTGACCCATGCCCCATGCCCCATCCCCTACCTGGATCTTTCTCACTACCTCAGCTATCCTGAGAGGTAACGAATGAATTTTTTTGTTAATGACAAGTATAAGGAAATACTATTCTAATATAACAAGCAACTGGGGTGGGGTGGACAGCTAATGCTTTTGTCTGTCCAGTACTTCTCTTTCTATTGGAGAAGTGCCCCATCCTATGTCATTCCCACAGGACAAGTCATTCACAGTGCTCCATTGAGGATGGACAGCTACCTGCCCCCAGGGCTTGACATGTGGCCTGCTTGGCCAACCATGGCACTTCATCCCCCTATCTGCTATGATTTGTCAAAGTATATCTCCCTTTAGATTTCATGCATATGTGCTCCAAGAGCAGTCTCTTTCTTTTGGATCATAAACTGTGAGGCCATGGGTGTAGAGCTGTCAGGCTTCAACAGGAGAAATAAATGAGACCAATCTGCAGAGAAAACCAGAGTTGAGAGATGGTGAGAGGAGCCCTGACTGCACCATCTGGGCCCCCAAATGCAGCTCTCCCCTTTGATTTATCAATTGTATAACCCAATCTCGGCTTAAGTGAAATAAGACGGCAGATGTGAGAGAAGGATGGACCCCACTTCAGATGTAATTAAGTAATAGAAATTTATTGATAATTTGATACACCTGCAGGTGCACCTACAGGGGGCTGTTGTGGTGGGCCAACAAGCAGCAGCGAGTGGCAGGTGAAATGCCTTTTTATACCGTTATTTTGCATAGTCATGCGTAGTCAGCAAGCTAGCGTAGTACAGAAGCTAATCATAGCGGTGAAAGCTGGGCTGCAGGGTGGGGGGTACATATTGATTCAGGAATCACAAGATATGTCACAAGCACATTGCTTCATCATCATAAGATGGGGTATATCATGAAGGGTTACACAATTTAGGGTGGAGGTACATGCTAACTTATTAGCTCATAATTTATAAAATGAGGGGTACAAACAAGTATTGGGTAAATTTCTGAGAACAACTTGGGATCTTTTTACCCGGGGCTTTATTTGGAATCAACCCCTCCCTTCCTCAACCCCTCCCTGTATACTTCCTTAATTTCAGGCTGCTTCTTTACCCTTGAGGGCGCTGGGACTAAAAGGCTTAGGAGAGGTTTCCCTTTCAAGGGCAGGGGGCTTGTTCCCCACTGGTCTTAGGGAGGGTCAAGGGCTGAGGGCTTGGCAATTACCTAAGCTAGTTAGATACGGGTTTTTGTTACTTGCAACTAATACGTTCAGGTACTGGTACAGTTTTTCTCAGAAATCTTGTTTGTTATAAAGCAATATTCAATCCAGAAGTTGACCGGTCTGGTACCCACTAATTTTAGTATTACGTGCCCGACATTGAGCTGAACACCAGGAATATTGATATGAGGAAGATGCGACTGTTACCTTTATCTTACAGTCTGGAAGCCTTGGCTGGTGGAGAGTCCAAGGTGTGAGCAGACTACACAATTCGAGGGGGTAAGTGCGCAATGCAGCTCTGAGCAGAGGGCGTGAGAACACAGAGGAGGACAGGAGAAACCCAGGGACAGCTGAGGACTCCACAAAGGAGTCAGCGTTTGAGCAGAGTCTTAAAGGGAGGGTTCGTGTGGACAATGATCTTCCTAGTTGAGGAAGCAGCTGGAGCAAAAAAAGGATTTGGGAAACACCGGAGAGCTTGTTACCTGGTGGGGACACTGGGACACCACCACCGAGGGTGAGGATGAGGAGAATGGTGAGGGTGGACCACAGAGATGGAGTGAATAATGTGAGAAGACCTTGTCCAGCCAAAAAAGTCAGACTGAATCCTAGGCAGCAAGGAGCACATGTGGGCTTCTGAGCAGAGAAGAGTAACAAGCAGATTTGTAATTTATTAGGATTTCTCTGGAGGTTAAATGGGTTGCTGAATGATAAACCTCACAGCTAGTATGAGGCAGTATTTAATAAATATTTATTGAATTAGGAGTTAACAGTCTCAACAGAGGCAGTGGAAGAGGGGATAGAAAATGGGGGAGAGGCCAGGTATGGTGGTTCACTCCCGTAATCCTAGCCAGCAGTTTGGGAGGCTGAGAAACTAGGAGGATCACTTGAGGCCAGGAGCTTGAAACTAGCCTGGGTAACATAGTGAGACTCCCACCTCTACTAAAAGTTTTCCAAAGCTAGCCAAACTACAGGAGGTGCATGGTTGTAGTCCCAGCAACTCAGGAGGCTAAGTGGGGAGGATCACTCATACCCAGGAGCTTGAGGTTGCACTGAACTACGATGAACCACAGCACTCCAGCCTGCGCAACAAAGAGAATCCATCTCAAAGAATAAGAAAAAAAGAGGAGCGATTTGGAGAGGCGCTTTGGAGCTAGAATTTATAAGACTTGTCAAACTATTAGAAAGGAAAGAAAGGAAGGAATTAAGAATGATTTAGCAGTTTCTCTCTTAAGTGACCAGATGTGTGCAATTAAGAAATAGGTAAAGATAATAGCCTCACTTTCGAACATATTAGATTTGAGAGCCCTGGGAATCCAGAGAAGGAAGTTGATCTAACAGATCAGGGGTTTTCAAGAGAGGTCAGGGCAAAAGACAGGAAGGTCTAGAAGTTACCATCACAGAGAGGCAGTTTAGAAGAGAGGGTGTTACATAAGAGAATTAACCTCTGCAATTGTTCCAATTATGACTTTCCAGAGGAAGATGTCAGATTCGAGTTCCTTTTACAAACAAGATCAAAGCTCCCCTATCCCTCCCCATAGCTCCTCCTCCCCCAACATAAAGTGCCAACATGCCCCCGCACTACCAATGGGGTTAAAACAACCAGGACTCCAGCAGGTCTGGACCACAGACAAATCCGAAGCTGTTGGAGATTCTGCCTGGCAGCTGATGTTGGACCACTCCTAAGGAGAAATGGCATCAGCACCCGCTAAACCAGACAATGTTTGCTTGAAGTGTTTCTGCCAAACCAGGGTAACTACTGAGCCAGGAGGCCTTTCCATGTTTCATTTTCCTGTCAAAGCTGGCCACCCGCTGACTGTCCCCTCCAGGAGTCCACACTTGCATCTCCATGGGCACCCAGTAAGATGCCACAATCCTTGCTGTGGGCGTCCCTGGGGAGAGTGGCGCAGGTGGCAGCCCAGGGTGAATTGCAACAGTGATTCTCAACTAATTCCTCTGGTTCAAGTCAGTTTCAGAACCTTGTCTAAATAGGTACCTATCAGAAAGCTGTGGCTTTTCTTGTTACGATAACTTTTTCTTTAAAAACAAAACAAAACTGAATTAATATAGAAAGATATCTCTCACGTAATAAGTGATAAAAGCATGTGGCATAGCTGTATGTATAACACGATCCAATTACTTTTTAGGTGTGTATGAGTATGCATGTGGGTGCAGAATATAGCTAAAAACATACACCCAGCATGGGAAGCTGGAATAGGAAGGGGTCGTGGGGAATGTTTACTTTTTACCCTTCTGTATAGTTTAGTTTCTTAAAAAATAAGAAACTTATTGGTTTTTAAAAAGTATTGGAACTTTTAATCAATCATGGAAGGACAGCCCAACGCTTAGATGCCCCAGTCTGTGTGTGAACACGCACTGCTGAACACTGCGGTTTCAGGTAGGTGCCTCTTAACCAAGTCAGTACAAGTTCCTAAGACTGGTGGAGCAGGAGGGCGGCCTCTGACTCCCCTCCCTTTATCCACCCCAGGTCAGGTAAGAACTTGTCTGGAGAATGTGTGTGGGAAAAGGGAGTCACCACAGTGGTAAATATGAGAGTCACTGGCTGCAAAGACACTTCTGAAACTAGGCCAAGGCCTGGATTACTTACTTCAAGTTCATGGGGAAATTGACACTCTTTGCCCAGACTAACCAAGTTCATCATACCCAATCTAAGCTTATGTGGAACTGATAACCAGGTCAATGGTCACATCTAAAGCTGCCTCATGCTTGGGCTGGGCAGGCGGGTGCATGCTGTAGGCTGAATGCTTGCCCTTGGTGGGGTGGATTCCCAGCTGATCAAGGTGCTTTCTCTGACAGCCCAGGGAAAGTCCAGGAGTGTAAGTCCTGTGCACCTCCTCAGGAAAATCAGAAGAAACCAGGAAGGGCCAGGAACAGCTGATTCAGAAAACACTTCGTCAAGGCAGAGGTAAAGGATTCCCATTTAGAAATGTAATCAAGTAAGATTAAAGAAACTTAAAAATCAGTTTGGAAAATGACATACCCCAAGCTAGATTTTTGAAGCAAATAGAAAATTGAAAATGCGTGTGCCACTGATAAGCAGCCCAACCTGAACGGTCCTTCCCATATATCCTGTGTCATCCCGTATCCCCTGTGGTCTCCAACAGCTCTGCTGCTAGAGCCCTGCCTGCCCCGGGCAGCAGGAGGCTGGTAGGGAGGGAGCTGGAGAAGCTTCCTCTCTGCTCGCCCCAGCCCCACTCACCAGAGGGCAGGCGTGCTGCTCCCACCACTGCCACCCTACACTGTCATTTTGCTTTGCTTTCTTAAAAAATTATTTTACTTTTGTGTTCATATTTGTTTAAAATCAGTGAATTTCTGGCCTTCAGGTCACAGAGTTTATGAGTAGTTTATGTTGTCTAGACCCAAGGTTGGCTGCAATCCCGAGCAAAGCAGACGATAGCATCTTTCTAAAGAGAAGTCAGAAATTCTCATCAGTAAGTTTGGATGTTCTCGCTTTCTGGGAGCAGGGCTAAATTATATCTGGCCACTAAGCCACTCTTTATATGTATCACCAAGAGAACAGGGAGCAGACCACCAAAAACTGGAACAATCAACCCACCCACATCACAGTTGGGATGGTGTGATTCAAATCACCTGCACGCAAAGGTAAATTCACAAAATCTTTGTATGCACCACCAAAAATGCCAGCAAAGCAGGTAAGCTAAACCAACCCATGTTGCATTAAAGACGCACCAACAAAGACTGTTATTGAGGACATGGAGAAATTGGAACCCTTGTACATTGTTGGTGGGGATATATAAAGGTGCAACCACTGTGAAAAATGGCATGGCAGTTCCTCAAAAAATTAAACATAGGATTGCCAGATGATCCAGCAGGTCCACTTCTGGATACATCCCCAAAAGAAGTGAAAGCAGGACGGGGGAAGATATTTGCACATGCACAACCATCACAATAGCCAGAAGGCAGAAATAACCCACATCTAGCAACAGATGAATAGCTAAAATGTGGTCTATTCATGCAATGGAATATTATTCAGCCTTGAAAAGGCAGGGAATTCTGACACATGCTGCAACTTGGATGGACCCTGTGGACATTATGCTATGTGAAATAAGCCAGTGCACAAAGGGACAAATATTGTGTGTTTCCACTTACACGAGGCATCCAGAGCTGTCAGATCCACAGAAACAGAGCAGAAGGGTGGTTTCCAGGGGCTGGAGGGAGGAAGGAATGGGGAGTGAATGTTTAATGGGTACAATTTTATTCTAGAGATGGCTATTGGTGACAGTTGCACAATAATGTGAACCTATTTACAGTCACAGAACTGTATACTTAAAAATGGCTAAGATGGTCAATTTTATGTTATATATATTTTACCACAATAATTTAAAAAGACTTACTGGGCCACAGAGAGCAGGATTAAGTCCAATATGTGTTGACCTGTGTTCAAGTAGATTCTGTTCTACTTTAGGAAGCTGGTTAACTTTTCTGGTTATGATACAGAAAGCTGTTCTGTTGTCCTTGACAGTGTCATCGGGTTCATGATTTTCTTCCCTGAGCCTTCCCCTGCCGTCCTCTCAGAGCTGCTTCCTCCTCGTCTCCTTCTCACTCCCCACAGCCTCTGCTTGGCTAGCGCAGGCGTGGCCATCTTTGGTGACCCTGTCCCACCGTGTGTGAGCCCAGCAGACCCATCCTGACTACTGGTTGTACCAACTCTCACCGTAAGATATCCACTCTAATCAGTGAGTTTGGATGTTCTGTCTCCAAACATACTGGAGAGAGAACATAACCCAAGTTCTTCATACCCAATCTTAGCTCATGTGGAACTGATAACCAGGTCAATGGTCATATCCAAAGCTGGCTCATGCTCCGTGCAGAACAAATAAAAGGCCCATTTCTTGTGTCCTTGCTTTACCTTCTTCTCTAAGTAAGCTTTTCAGAATATTCTTTTTGGACAAGTACTCCAAAGATATTTTAGCAAATAAAAAAATTTAGCCATCTGGTTATAAGTATGCATATGCAAGTCTTGCATTTGTAGAGCATTTTAGAATTGACCAAGCACTTTTACAAGTATGACCTGACTTGACTTTCTCAAGAACCCTGGGAGGAGGCCGGGCATGGTTGCTCATGCTGGTAAACCTAGCTACTTGGGAGGCTGAGGCAGGAGAATCACTTGAGCCCAAGAGTTTAAGGTTGCTGTGACCTGTGATGCCACAGCACTCAACCCCAGGGCAACTGAGTGAGACTCTGTCTCAAAAAAAAAAAAATCCCTGGGAGGTAGGCAAGATTGTCAGATTTGCCACGTTACAAATGAAGAAACTGAGGCCCAGAGAGGCTGTGTGTGGCCCATAGTTGGAGACAGTCCATCAACATAACCAAGGTTCATGCCAAGTCCACTTTTTTATTTTTTTGAGACAGAGTCTCAAGCTATCGCCCTAGGTAGTGTGCTGTGACATCACAGCTCACAGCAACCTCCAACTCTTGGGCTTAAGCAAGTCTCTCGCTTCAGCCTCTCAAATAGCTGGGACTACAGGCACCTGCCACAGTGCTCGGCTATTTCTTTTTGTTATTGTTGCAGTTGTTTTAGCTGGCTCAGGCCAGGTTCGAACCCACCACCCTTGGTGTATGTGGCTGGCACCATAACCACTGTGCTACGGGCACCGAGCCCCAAGTCTACTTCTTCCTCTACTGAACTGTGAGGTCAAAGCAAATATCCAAACACCATCAATGACCACTCTTTTTAAATTCCTACTGTGTACACAATTCAGAGCTGACCCCAGGGTGCCAAAACTTAGTCCCTGGTCTCATGGATAGTTTATTGAAAAAGGCAGAATGTATCTTTAGGATGTGGTCTGTCAATCACCAAGGACGCCCTACAGACAGTAAGTGCTGCAGGCAAAGTGTCCTTCAGCTCCTGGACCTGAGCAGAGGATCCAGACCTCGCAGGACTGAGGCCTGGCAGGACCTGAGAGAGGACTTCAAGGGATCCACCACTCGCTAGGTAAGATGTGCTCCTTTGAATGCTCTGAACCCCGCCAGGCACAGGCTGCATCTCAGTCACTTGTTCTGTTCAGCACATCTGCACTCGGCCTTCTCCATCCTTTTCCATGATAGACCCTGACAATGATTCACCTCCTTTTCCAAATCTTGCCACGAGCTCAGGTAAACTGAGAAACCTGGCCTTGAGCCTCAGGTGTCTTTGCGGTGGATCCCGCTCACACACCCAGCCTTGCTATCCATAACTGTGCCTCTTCCTCTCAAGCTTCTCCTCATTCCTTCCTGAAATATTTGGTGACCCTATGTCTCTGTAATTGAGAGGGTAACATCCTTGGACAATGACTGTTCAAAGACGACTTCACCTGACAAGCATTGAGATAAGCACCTAATAGGTGCAAACATTTATGACCTTTGAGTCTGAGCAATCAGTAGCCATCAATCCCATTAATAATTAACCAAACAGGCATTTATGTCTGTGATTTCCCCTACGTGTAGGTGGAGTAGGAGGCCAGTGGAAACTGCCAGAGGCTTGCCCCAATTACTAGTATCTTTCTATCAGACGGCTGCTTTAGAACCTGCAAGGAAACCTGGAACCCAGACACACCCAGTCACCACTGTCAAAGAGGTTCTCATTGACTGAGTATTTTGGGACCCATTAGCAGTATTGTGATATCAGCTGAGGAAAGGTCTCAGAGGGACGCTGTAATGGAGTATTGGTATGAGGACAGAGAACACGGAAAGTCTGGAGCATAAAGCAACAGCCAATCAAAGCTGGCCTAAGGAGCAAACAGCATTGAGTGACCTTGGGCAAGCAAAGGCTTCCTGAGGACACCAGGGAAACGAGTGCCTGAAAAGCAAGAGAGGGTGAAAGGGGGGGCAGCAGAGAAGAAGGGGTCAGCCTCCACAGCTCACCCCGGGGTCAGCCCTGAGTATTGCTGATGGAAACTCGTGGAAGAAGAGACACCACCTCTGGGTGCCTCCCTCCCTGGTCCAAGCCTCGGAGGAAACTGTTGAGGCTGAAACTGTCCTATATACTTTCCAATATTATGTGAATTCCCTACAAAACAAGACGAAAGAGGCCTCTTCTCCAGAGGGTCTCAACCTAAAGTTTCCCTGAGGCCTGTACCCCGTCTGTGAAGGAGTCCAGGTCATTCACACTGGAGACTCCACAGCCCCTTGGCATCTTCTGAGTAGAACAAGATCCTACTGCAGTCTTCTACTCCATGCAGTTCGCCGGCCAAATTAGTTTCTGCATAACATTAAGTCTGTGACCAGCCTTCCTTTGGTGGTCTGCCATATTGCTAATGTGCCAGGAAACAGTTGAAATTAAAGTGTAATGGAGCTAAGAGAAATAATCTGTAATGAGCATTAATAAGCACCAAGTGTGAAACCATTAGCAAAATTGTTACTGGGATAAATCGGTTTTTTGCAAATGGCGTGGGATTCTTTGTAATCCACAGAGTGTAGCCCTCTGTTCTTGATACTCTGTCAAACTCAGGAAAGTATTCAGTGTTTCAGCTAATTCTCCTGGACATTTTTCCTCCTGTAGCTACTAGAAACCAAAACCATATCTATAATGGGAATTTTAAAGGCATTTTTAAAGCTATTTCATACTCAAATAATATAAACATCATGTGATAGTTTGTAACTAGTTAATTTTCTAGGATTTTCTTATTTTTGTACTTGTTTATATATGAACCCAGTGAACTGAGACTCATTAACATTAGAATTTTCTTTAAGTGTACAAATTCTAATTCCCCCTTCTTTGGCTATTTTACTGTGCAAATGTGTACCGTGTCAACTTGGTGTAGCTGGAACTATGCTTCCCAGAACTCCACTATGCTTCTGAAATAGAGTTGGCCAGAAGAAGAATTTGTACGAGATTTGGAAGGCAGGAATAAGGCAGTAGCCGCTATTCTCTGAAGGCAACAGACAGACAGGTACCGGAAGCTTCCAGCGCCTTGCTCTCTCCTGCTCCATGTTCAGCTTTTCCAAACTGCCAGCACCACTGTCCAACAGCATCGCGTAGCCCACCCCTAGATCTGTGGCATGTACCTTTATTTATTTATTTATTATTATTATTTTTTTTTTTTTTTTTTTTTGGCCAAGGCTGGGTTTGAACCCACCACTTCTGGCATATGGGGCCGGCACCCTACTCCTTTCTTTGACCCACAGGTGCCACCCGGCATGGACCTTTAGAAGCAATAGTTATGAGAAATAACACCCTTTGATCAGCTTTTCTTCATGGTCCTACTCTGGCAACTAGTTGTATCTGGTTTTCCAGAATCGCCTGCAAGTCCCAAATTGCCCACCATGAGGGCAGAGGCACAACTTTTCTCTGATCTTCGAACTCCCCCTCTCAGCCCCTTACTTTCCCAGCTTCTCCCACAATTGTGTAACAAGACCTTTCCTCCACAACACTCCTAGTAATTTCACATCCCTGATTAAACCCTGATTCCTTTTCCTCACCATGGCGGGAGTAGTCAACCAGCCAAAGAGATTTCATGCCAGAGTCAAGAGTTGGCCCCACACTTCCCATTCCTGAAGAAAAGCATACAAACCTAACATAAATATCTATTAATAATTCTCAGCATAAATAAAGATGAATCATATCCACAGAGATCCTCTTTCTGTGCCCAAAAAGGAAGGCCTGGCCTTGTGAAAGAGCTAAAATGTTATTAGTTTGACATTGTCCTTTTTAGATTTCAAAGGCAGTGTTAAGTAGGGAGAGTGCCAATTTTCTGAAAATGTTGATGTCCCAATTTTGCCTTCTGGTTCACAATAGTGCTCAAAGGAAAAGGAAATTGGAAGCCATGGTTATTATGCCCTGTTCAGATGATCGAGCACCCATCTTTAATCTGGAGCTGTGCACAGCGACAACATAGTCAAAAATCATAAATATTTTTCACCTTCTGAAAGTATATTACACAAGAGATCACCGAGCACTGAGACTTCCTTTATTATTCACATATTTCACCATCTTACATACCCCAAGGGTCTCATCTCAGTTTCTGCCAAATGCAGCGTCTCCTGATTATCTCATGAATTACTCCAGGAGCTGTGGCCAACTCTTGTTTGCTTCCTCACTTTCTTTGCACTTCCTTAGGTGCCCAAGGGACCATCCTAAAGCCCAAATCTCTCATCTGCTGTGACTTGAGAGTATTCTGCTTTTAGGTATTAAACATGGCAAGAGGACTTACATGCAGCATCACATATATTACCAGAATGATGCACACACACAAAGGAAAAGGGCAATTTTAGAAAAGATGGTTATTCACCAAGAAGGTGTCTACCCACGGTAGAGGTGTGTGTGCTCTCTACATACAGACAAGACAGGAGCTAGAATAAAAATGACAACAGACAGCAGGAAACCTAGGAAAACTAAATTGCTATCAACAAGTGTTCTTGGCTCGGCGCCTATAGCTCAACCGGCTAAGGCGCCAGCCACGTACACCTAAGGTGGCGGGTTTGAATCCCCAGCCCGGACCCACCAAACAACAATGATGGCTGCAACCAAAAAATAGCCGGGCGTTGTGGCGGGCGCCTGTGGTCCCAGCTACTTGGGAGGCAGAGGC